>PVIH01006469.1:0-110832 GCA_004025045.1 Sigmodon hispidus | reverse complement strand
TATCAAAAAATGGGGTTCAGATCTAAAAAGGGAATTCTCAGCAGAGGAACTACGAATGGCTGAAAGGCACCTGAAAAAGTGCTCTTCATCTTTAGCCATCAGAGAAATGCAAATCAAAATAACTTTGAGATACCACCTAACACCTGTTAGATTGGCTAAGATAAAAGGTACAGATGACAGCCTATGCTGGAGAGGATGCGGAGCAAGGGGAACACTCCTCCATTGTTGGAGGCTTAGCATCTTATAGGTAGGTTTTCTATTGCTGGAATAAAACACTACGACCAAAGGATTCTTGGGAGGAAAAGGTTTATTTCATTTTCACTTACATAATTAAGGAAATCAGGGCTGGAACTCAAGGCAGAAACATGGCGTAGGCTGGCTCTCCTCCATTGCTGCTGATGTCCTTTGGCAGTTGTCCCATGGTAATATCATCTGCAAATTTTAGGGGTCTCTCCAGCTGTGCTGTATCTTCACTGATAGCCTCACCTGGGCTCTCTCTTCAGGGACTCAACTCCGTTACCATGATGTCAAACCTCAGCTTCTCTCCATGACCTCTAGGGCACCTGCTGAAATGGAAGTTGTTTATCCCACAGCTTCTCCTGGCCTCTCACCGTGGAAAGCCTCAGCTGCTCTCTATGGCCCGTCCATGCCTTCAAAACCAGCACAGCCTAGGTGATTCTTATACCAAGTTCAGCTGCCAGCAGGAGTTCCATGCTGTGTGCTGACCCTGAGGAAATACTCACAGATTTCACCTCAGTGATGCTGGCCTCCTTTTAACTGCATCTGACTCCTCAGCCTCAGCTGACCAGAATCAGTGGTCCCCTAAAACAGTTTTAATAATCTCTTGTTAATTATAGCTGATTCCCAACGCCAGCTAACCAGACACCATAGATTCTTAACACAAAAATATCACTTTAATAGACTCTCAAAGCCCACTAGCTAGTATTCTTTCAGTTCAAGTAAAAACCACTTTTTACAATCTTTTAGTGAAGGTCTGACAATGATGAATGTCCTCAACTTTAGTTTTTCTGGTAAGGTCTTCTTCCTCAGTTTGGAGATTTGATTATTTAAAATAAATAACAATTGTGTGTGTTTATGGGTGCAGTGAGACCCTTGATGCATTGTGGAAATGATTAGGCTAGTCAACATACCTGTTACCCCACCAATTTGTCTTTTGGGGGGGATGGAAAATATTAACCATCTATGTTCTAAGTAACTGAGAATGTACATTGCAATGTTAGGAACTATGGTTACCAGCAAGCAACAAGAAAATTTGTTTCTTCAGTTTAGCTGAAACATGGTCTGTTTTGAAGAAACCTTCCCCCTTCTCTCTTCCTCTGTATTCCACAGCATGTTTACTCTACAGCTCATTTCTATGTTTGTATGCTGACGGATGATTGTCTTTGTGTATTGGCTTTTGTGAGTAACATGAGTGAGCATAGACCCCTTCAGCTATCTTATGTCCATTCTTCAACAAATGTACCTGAAATGGGAATGCCTGGGTCATGTGGTTCTTATTTTATGAACTTTCATGCTCTTTCCTAGGAATGACTACTAACTCATATTCTTTCGAGTAGCTGGGAGAACTTTTTCCATATCTTCCGCAACTTCTATTATCATCTTCAAAATAATAACCATTATAACAGGTGTGGTGAGGTATTGTGGTTTAATTGTCATTTCCATGATGATTTGAGTTGCTGACCAATTTCTTTGTTTAAGGTAGGGTTTCACACTGCAACCCAGGCTGGTCTGGAACTCACTGTTCATCTCTTTTTAGAATCAAACTTGTAGCAATCCTGCTTTAGTCTACTAAACACTAGGGTAACAGATTGGAGTCACTCTGCCTAGCTCCTTTTGATTGTGTGCTCAGACACCTTAGCCATTGTTTAATTGAGTTATTTATGTACTGTTGTTTGAGTTGCTTATACAGGTTGTGTGTTGTCTTTGTGTTGGGTATGTGGTTTGAAGTACTTCTCCTAACCAATTTGTGTTCTCTTATTCATTTTTTGATTTGCTATTTAGAGGCCTCTCATATAGAATTTTATGATTTTAACCAGAGAGCAAAAATGCAAAGCATTGGTGATAAAAACTGAACAAGACTCAAATAAATGAAGACATTTATTGTTTAAATTAAAAGTATCCATGTTATTATTATGTCTATAACACCAAAAGAAATCTACAGACTCAATTCAGTCAAAATTCCAAGGTTGTTTTTCATATGTATAGAAGAAGCAATCCTAAGATTCACAGAGAACTGCAAAGGGCTCCAAATGAGCCAAAGCTTTTGAGCAAAACCAATGAAACAAACAAAGCTGAAGACATTACACACCATGATTTTAAACTACAGTATAAAATATTATAAATATTTTATAATCAAAACAGCAACAAATCACATAAGCATAGATGGAGTGGTGAATGAAATAGGTCAGAAAGATTAGAAATATACTCACCAATATACAGTCACCTGGCTTTTAGCAAAGCCACTAAGGGTACTCAATGAATAAGAGCTTCTTCAATAAATTGTGTTAGGAAAACTGGACATTCATGTGTAGAAGAATGAAATTGGACTTTTTTCTCACCCCATGCACAAAAATGAACTCAAGATGGATTTAAAAATCTAGAAGCCTGAATTATAAAACTATATGAAGAAAATATACAAAGAAGGTTCTGTGACATTAGTTTGGGTAGTTATTGTTGGTTATAACTCTATTTTTAGCTGATAGTGTTTCCAGAGCATTCTTGGTTGCCGTTCTATTATTTCTCACAACTTTGGATCTATCATCCCATCACTTTTGGTCTCCACAGTTTCTCCTGAGAAACAACCTATAACCTGGTGATCTGCTCACGGTAGCAGTTAGCAGTCTCCTCGATGCTTTGAGCTGATTCTCTTAACCTTTGGCTTTCAATGATTTCCTTACCTGGTGTCTTTCATCTGGTCTGCTTCAAATTCATTATTCCAGTTTGAATCCTTCGATCCACTTGAATTTTTTCCAGATTTATTTAGCTTTATTTATGTGCTAAAGGTGTCAGATCTCTGGAAGAGGAATTATGGAGAGTTGTGAGCTGCCATGTGGGTGCTGGGAATTGAACTGCAGTCCTCTGGGAGAACAGCCAGTGCTCCTAACCCCTGAGCCATCTCTCCAGCCCAGTCTACTTGAATTTTTATGTAGGATGATTTTGATTGTTAATTCTCCAAGTAAGCTCTCCCTTTTCCCTTTCTTCTCCTTCTGGGACTTCTATAATGCATACATTGCTCCCTGTGATGCTGTCTCAGGAGAGTCCCCTCGTTCCTCTTTTATTGGAAGTCCCCAACTCAGTATTTTCTAGTGGCATGTCTTTGAAGTTTGCAGAACTTTTTTTCTGTTTTTCTGGGTAAACCCTTAAAGTGAGCATTGCTGTATTCTCCAGCTCCAGGACTAACTCTCTTTCCAAGATTTTACTTTTTGTTCATCTTTTAACTTGCTCACATACAGTTTTCTTTAATGTTGCTTACTCATTTATCTGTCTGTCCTATAATTCATCAAACTCTACTAAGATTATTACTTTTAATTTTTTCAGGTCATCAGTCCTCATTTATTTGGGATTGCTTTCTTGAGTTTTAATTTGCTGCCTTTCTTGGGACACAGTCTTCTGGTTTTTAATGTAGTTTTTCTTTTTATTTGTTATTGTAAACTGTACATTTGAAACAAAACCAAACCAACCAAACAAACAAACAAAACCCCTTGTTCCCCCAGACTTTACAGCATAGCATTTATAGGTTCATCAGGGTAATAAGTTTATCTACAGATATTGGAACAGCTCAAGCTTGCCTGTGTTTGTATTTTCTCTGGCCTTATGTGATTGTATTCCCAGACAGAATGTTTGTGAATTTTTCTTTCATTTTTTTTTCCAAGTAGTTTATAATTTCTTCCTCCCTCTGGTGTTTGTCTGTGGTACTGCAGGTTTCTGACATTGCAGCCAGTCTCCAGGCTCCCTTGGTCTCCATAGCTTTCTCAAGAGACTTGAGAGTGTTCTAAGAAATGTAGTTTGTAATAACCAAAGCAAATATTCTTAATATTCAACTAAGGCAAAGGACCTTAGTTCTGTTTGGCTCATTTGTCCAGCCGAGTAACAACCATTTAAGAAAATGCTTGAAATTTTACATGTAAGAGGATGAAGGGAGGGGGAAAAAGAGAATATGAACATAAAAACAACAGTTATCAGAAATATGTCACTTCTTTCCATACCCCAGTCATCTATGACAAGATCCTTTCCCTCATGCAAGCTTGTACAGAGAGCCAAAACATTACATGTCCTGCCCACTCTTATCCTCCCAGTGAATAATCTGTAAATTGCTGCTTATTCCTGATTGTGCCATGCTGTACCAGGCTCCACTGGTGGCATTGCCAAGTCTCTGAGCTCTGGAGCAACAATCCTTTAAATTTTTCTTATTTCAGTTCTTGTCATCTGCTCACATCCAAATGACATCATCTCCCTAAGAGCTCTCCTGTAACTTAGGACAGAGCCAGTCTCTGCCTAGGCAACCTTTCTTAAATCTGGAGAGTGGCCTTATAATTCATTCCTTCATCTTCCTCCCAAGGGAGAGCTGAGCTGTGCTGGCTTGGGGGAAGGGATGACGTACTTGAAATAAATTGGCTTTCTTATTCATGTTCATGCGACTGCGCTTGCTTGAGTGGTCTGTGTGCTGCGACATCCGAGCTGATCACCGGAATTCTCATTAAAGCTTTGCAGGCTGCAGACAGATGCTAAGTCATTGCTTGTAAAGAACAAGGCCCAGGGCTTCACAGTCCTCCATCTTACTGTCGCAGAGGATTTTTTAATTGGGAAAAGTAATTCTGGACTCTGTTGCTTTTGCTTTGAATTTTATATCTTTGCTCAAGAAATTAAAATAAATGGACTTAATGAAAATTCAGCAGAAGAAGAGACGAGTGTTGGGAAAATAAATGAGAGTGTTCTAAGAAATACAGTTTATAATAATCAAGACAAACATTCTTATATTCAGCTGAAGGCCTTAGTTCCATATGGCTTATTTGACCAACTGAGTAACAATTATTTGAGAAAATGCTTGAAGTTTCACATAAAAAAATAAGAGGGGAGAGGGAAAGGGAAAGAGAAAACATGAACATGAAAATAACAGTAAGCACGTGAGAGTATAGATTTATAAAGTAGCTTCTGATTGTTTCATAATGTATACATATATCAGACTTTCAATCTTAGTACTCCAAATATATTCAATGCTTACCTACTATACTTCAATAAATTTGAAGACAAAGGGATAAGTGTATAAAAGCAAATAAATTAATATCTCTCCTTTTGAAGCCACATGTAAATGAATAAAAATAATTTTCAATAATAGGGAGTGGAACAAGGACAGTTTCCGGAGTCACCGTGACAATGTGGGGGCATATAACATTGACTCCAGGGACAGTGTAGGCATCCGGCAGGCCCAGAACCCCACTAGGCTACACAACCTGGAACAGACTCACTGCACCCAAGAATACAGAATGTACTGATGACTGACTGCCGCATATCTGAGCAGGAACACCATGTGACACTTTCTCCCAGGCAGCCATTGCTTCCCACATCAGAAGATCAGAAGTCAGAACTTCACATGCTGCGAGGGGCCTTCTCATCGTCATTCTATTTCACTTGGTACCTCAAGGAAGGTACCTTCAGGAAGGACACCAGAGAATCCTCTGTTTGGGGAGGGCTAGTTCTGCAAGGTATATATGTGGAGCTCTTTCCTGTTAGCTGACCACATTTCTGCCCAGACACTTCAAGGAATCTTGCACATATGTGAACAGACTCTATCCTCCAAAGCAATAGGTTATAAGCAGTCAGCCAAGGACCACAGATATTTGAAGAGAGGTTAAAATGAGATTATCAGAGACAGATAGAAGTCGGGGAGGGGAGAGAGGGGAAAAAAGGTAGGGGAGAGAAATTTACAGGAAAATGCAACACATAGTTAAAAATAACAAAAATAAACATGCTATGTACTGCTGTCAAGGAGAAAATGAAACTGTATCCAAGAAAGAAAAGCACAATGCTGATTTTAAAACAAGTAGAAATCTTTGTAATTAAATATGCTGTAATATACTTTAACACTCAAAAGAATTAGGGAGTCGAGTAAAGGAAATTTCCAAGAAACAAGCACAAACACTAGAGAAAAAAATTAGGCAATTGCTTCACAACCTTCCACACTCAACTGACTGAAATTCAGAGAAGATAAACAGGGAAAATAAAAGTAAGAAAAACCTGAAAGGTAGAACTAGAAAATTCTACATATAAATGCCTCAGAAAAGGATAAAAAAAGAATGTTCTGCTACACTATGGACGATCTGGGCACAGAGGGGAGAGGACCCTCCAGGTCAGCAGCAGGAAAGGCAGGCCTGGATGCTTCCAATAGTTTGTAATCAGTTATTTTTCCCCTGTATCTATCTACGTACAGTGTAATAGGATAAAAATATTTTTAAATTCAGAATCTCAAAAATCTTGTTTAGGTACAGCTTGTTTCATAAACAGGGGACCACCAGAATATAAAAATGTTAATTAACTGGAAGTTCAGCTGGGAAAGGAGAGTTAGCTATGAAACCAGTTGTCCAGGAATGAGGAGGTAGGATATTGTGAAGCTTTGTCTTTGGAACTGGACCCAGGAGAAAACTTAAGAATTGTTTAAGAATTTCAGACCCCAGGTCAAAAGACCTGAACCTGTTGGTAAGGATGGAGTACTGAGCTGCTAGGTAGGGGATGCTGATTGAAGTTTCATGCTGCGATTTTAGGGGCATAATATAAATAAACCCCCTCCCTGTGTGTGTGTAAGAACTAATTCCTTATCTTCTGGAGAAGAAAGATGGAACTGAACATATGCAAATCAAGACAGCATAGGAACCTTACTCTGTAGAGAAATAGTGAGTTGTAAAGGAAGGTGTTTTCTGTGGGCGCTGCTGGAGTGGAGGTGGTAACAGAGACTTGCTTAGACCTAAGCTTTGAAAGGCTGTTTGAGTTTATGTTTGACCCACTCTTTATGCAAAATATACCAAAGAACTTTGAAAATATGGAAGATTGTTGTGGTGTGGTACATATATAAAAAGCATCACTTTAAAAACAGAAAACTAAAGATTAAAAAAAGATATGCCAACTGTTAGTGTTTTATCTGAACAAAATGGTTTTTCCATATTTTGTTTCCATGTACATTTAAAACTTTTTGCAATATAAGTATATTAGTGATAAAATTTTATCTTATATACTTACAGTCAAGAAAATGGGGGGGGTTGTAGCATGGTGCTGTACAGATACTATATTCTAGTACTCAAGAGGCATACTTGAATTACTAAATCTAAGAGTAGCCAGAACAGGTCTAAGATACTAGAGGCTGGCTGTGTGCTTGGGCTCCAGCCCTGGAAAGGTCTAGTAGTGTTGGACAGGACTTGGCTATGAATAACTGAAGATAAAAAGAGTTGAGCCATCCTCTACACTAGGCTCTTCCTCTTATATGAAATCCAGTCAAGCTGGAATGAACTAGTAATAACTTTGACTGCCAGGCAGAAGGGAAGAGAATCTAGTCCTTCAGGAGGAAAGAACTGTAATCAGTATGTTACAGACAAAAACGTATTCTACTTTCAACTGTGGAGGCTACCCAAGCTGCTGATAGACAGGGTTAGAATTCATTGTCATCATCTCTGAGCCAGAGCTGGATTTCTGGTCTGGCTAGGAGACTGATATCCTGTCGCTTGGTTTAAGGGCCCTGTACAGAAATGCTTCACTGTGGGTCTAGATGCAGAATAGGAATGATGTGGTCCTGGGGTGTCTACATGAAGAGGCAGAAAGGGACCCAAGTTTTGATCCACATAGACCTCTCCTATCCCAGAATTAGCAAGTTATCTTTGGTTCTTTAGGAAGGACAAGGGGTCGTTTTCTCACTCATACTCTGGAGAAGTTTAGCAATTCTCCAGAGATGCCTAAACAATAGGCACAGCTTGTATAAAATGCAGAGCTAAGGAATTTGGGAGCACCCTGCCATCTCAGGTTCACACCATGTATTCTAGACTTCTTCCTGCTTGAGAGAAATAGACCTCGACAGGCAGGATGACACAGCTCTCCTTCACCGCCACGCTACCCTAAGCCTAAAGTGCATGGATTCTACATATGTATTGCCCCATACAGACCAACTAATTCTTGTGACCCTTTATTGTGCTTCCTAGACCTCACTCAGCTCACAGGCTGATCTACAGAAAAAGAAGCGGAGAGCGCCAGCTCCTCCTCCACCGCAGCCACCACCACCAAGTCCTGTGGTTCCCAACCGCAAGGAGGATAAGGAAGAGAACAGGAAGAGCACCATGGGTAAGTGAGTGTGACTTGCTGTGTGCATGTCTCTGAGATGCCTGCTTTAATACAGGTCTTTAGCACTGTTGCTAACCCTGGTAGTGAATGCCTTGTTAATAATATTAACCCACAAAACATGTATGCTAAAGAAAAAAAGTCTGGAAAAGATTCACTCTGAATTCCCTTAATATCTTATTTACACTGAGAAAGGCAGCGAGAATGGTGGGAAGAGTGGCCTGTGGTTAGAGAACCCTTAGCCTCAGGAGAAAGTGATGAACGGAGCTCATGGTGTGAATGGCGGTGGCAGGTGTCTCTGGAGGATGTCTGTAGAGGCTGTTTAAAAGGTATTTGTCATTTGTAAGATATCTTAGGCCCCTCGTGGTATATACAGGTTGTGCATTCTTAATTTGAATGTCTGAAATCTGAAACTCTTCAAAATTTGAAACTGTTTAAGCATCAACATAGTACTACAAATGGGAAAACCTGAACCACGGAGATTGATTTCATGAACAAAATTACTTAAAAAATCACATGAAATTACCTTCAGATTCTATATATAAGGTGTATATGAATTATAAATGAATCTCATATTTAGATTTGAATTCCATCCCCAAGATACCTCATCAGGTATATGCAAATGTTCTGATATTAGAAAAGTCTGAAATTCAAAATACATCTGGCTCTGAGCATTTGGTTATCAGTCTGTGAGTTCCTATTTGAAAATAATCCCCATTTATATACTGTTTATACATTTAGGAAAGCCTCCATGTTGAGAATAAGAAAACTCAAGAGAATCAGGCTGTAGTCCTGACCCCTGTAAGCATGAAGTAACCTGAGGGGTCCTCATGCTCCTCCCTCATGTGCTGGAGATCATGAGATGGAAGATGCTAAGGGCTAGACCCCCCAGGTCCATGAACTTTAGGAGGCTCATTTTATTTTAAAATCTTTCAATATCTGGTATTTCACTGTAGTAGGAATACAACTTGCAAAGAAGGGATTAAAACATTGCAGTGTTGCATTCACTTGTTCTCATTACTGAGACTCCAATGGTTAAAAGTGCATCAGAGCCCTGGATGAAGCCATGAGGCAACCATGCCCATTCATTGACTCAAGCAGCCCCTTGTATCTTGGCTGAATGGGTCTGTGGCCCCAAAGGGACAATACTCCCAAAGATAAGTGGTTGCATTGTCAAGTTCTGAAATTTTAATAAGGGTGACTTGGCTGTTTGTCAGCATTTTTTTGCTTTAGGCAGTACTTTACTTTTAATGCCTGGCATTTCACATCATGAGAATCAATTATCCTAAGAAGTAATAACCTGCATTTTATATCACTTCATCCCTTTTCCCAGAGGAATATAATATCAGAATGAAAAACAATGGTTGGAGACATAGCTCAGAAATAAAGGCTCCTGCCATGAAGCTAACACCCTGTATTTGATTCTTGGAACCCACATGTTAAAGGAGAGAATTCCCATAGATTGTCCTCTGATACCCACATTTCACTCATACCCTAACCCACAAGCATGTATGTGTGTATATGAACACACACAATAGATAGATAGATAGATAGATAGATAGATAGATAGATAGATAGATAGATATGGATGGATAGAGAGATAGATAGATGAATGGATAGATAGATAGATAGATAGATAGGAGATAGATAGATAAACAGATAAACCTGGGGCCTATGATGACATGGGATCAGCAGTGCCCATAGATGCCAGCAGAGATGTGAAGTAGATGTCAGAACTGAGAACTTACTTTACTAACATTCCTTCACTGATAGTGCAAAGAGAAGATGTGGATAGTGACAGTTTGCCATACTTCCCCTACCTGGTCTGTTACTTGTTTTTGGATACAAGAAAGCCAGACAGAATCCCTTTATTTCTAAAAAGTAATGTGACCCTTTAAGGGCAGGAGCTGGTAGACAAGGTCTTCTAAGTATTGAGAAGCTGAACTTCTGTCTCATTCTGAAGAATCCAGAATTAAGCATATATCCACAGCACCTCACAAAACTCAACAGCAAAACCAAGGTATCAGGTTAGAAGAAAGACAGAAGCTTCATACACACACACACACACACACACACACACACACACACACCACATGTGCATTCATATACCAGTATACACCAAGTTAGTGATTTTTCTACTCAGACATCTAGATTTTAAAAAGAAAGAATTATTTTTAAAACATGAAGTAAAATAATATTGCAGTTACCTGCCTTTGGGTCAAGAGTGTAACTTATTGGACAAATAAATCTTGGACTGGGGAGCATCCTTCCAGTGTGCCTTGTTCCCACAGGGCAGCCTATGAGTGCTCCTTCCCACATCAGGCTGCTTGCCAGGGGCCAGAAACAGTACCACACAGACTGATTTGCACTTGGGGAAGAAACAATTTCAGCATGAGGAAGTCAATATTTTCTTATATCTAGAGAACCATATCCAAACATTCTTGGGAAGAAGAATGTTTCTCAATATTTTTGTTATATGGTGAAGGGCACAAACCATAAGCTATATTATTAGAAGATGCTAAACTGTACATCTTGAAGAAAATATTTTTTAAAATACAGTGGTAGACAAGAATTGTGACATGGTAATTTATGTCATTTAAAAACTTAAGCCTTTGGCTTTTACAAAATCATTAGCATAAGAAATATATTTTTACAAAGAATTATAAATATATTCCTACCATGTAACAAATATAAAGAGGCTTCTCTGATTCTTGATACAAAATGCAGGTGGACTGAGCACTCCTAACTCTTTCTGCAACCTGTAACCCACTTCAAAAAAATTTGAATACTTTGGTTCTAAAAAAAATGAAAGAAGTTGATAGTAAGGTAGGCTCAAAAGTAAGTGAATGAGATCTGTGAGCCTGGAAAAGGCCAATATGAGGAATTGTCCCATTTCAATTTGCTGCGCTGCCTCCAGGGCTTTCCATAATTGTTTGGGGCCAGCATTATGGGACTGAAAAAGACAAATGGCTTTCAACCAAGCAAACCTTTGCAAATTATAGCCAACAGTAGAACACTATGTATGTGAAATGTTTGAGCCTGGGGATGCTTGGCTATGGTGTATTATTGAGTGAGTGACTTTCATATAGAGTGAACTGAGATTTGACATTGGGTATGGCTGGTTTGGTGTAGATTGAGGCCAGATTTTAAATTGAGTGTGGCTACTTTGGTATTTGACTTGGTATTAGATGTAATTTTTTTTTTTTTTTTTTTTTTTTTTTAGTGTTAGATTTGATGTTGGTCATGATTGTTTTGGTATAAAATTTGATGTTGCGTGTCTGCTTTGCTGTTGGATTTGGTGTTGCATATGGCTTGTTTGGGGCAGAATGAGGTGGGCTATGGTGTTGATCATGACTGTTTTTATGTATGGTGAGCAATAGCAATGCGCCCTTGGTTAGAAGACAGGACATCCTTTGGCTTAACCTTTGAATCCTTCCTATTGATTTCATGTAGGTGTTGGACGTCAGGTGCCACAAAAGCCTCCCAGAGGCACAGCCCGGGGCCCACCCCAATTAGTGCTCCCCCCGCCCCCACCCTACCCTCCTCCTGACACAGATGTAACAGAGTCTGCCACCTTTCCTGGGGAAGGCGCTGGCTCCGAGACCTCAGAGCTGAGACCCAAACGTACGTGCTTCTTGTTTCCATTCTATCTATGTGTTGACCATCTGTCTTTCTGGTCACTACTGGTATGAATCTGTTTCCAGACATTCCCTTCTTGCTTTTGGACATATGTACCTTTCCTTTCCAAATTTCTTTCTAAATGCTCAATGCAATGCATCTAGTTTCACAGAGGATACACTGTGAAGGGCACACAGTGGCCCTGTAAGAATAATGTGGTGAATCAGTTATTCCTGCTGCCACTAGACACTAGCTGAAGGTATGTCTGTGAGTGTACAGTCAGGGAGGAGCTGATGCTCTTGGTGTTGGTAGTTCCCTCAGAATGGATGCAGAGAGCAACAGCCCCTGACAGAACAAACCTGACTATTCTGCTGAGCCTCATCCAGTATGGCTATGAATACATATTAGGTAGTCAGTGTTCAGGAACTGGGAAGACTTCACTTATAAGTGACCTATGAACCTTGTGGCCAATGGGTAATCATTGGAATGCTTCTCTGTAGTAAAAGAAACCAAGAAACTGAAAGAAAAAGCAGCTCCTGTCTAGCCACAGCCAGAATTAGAGTTCTCTTCTGTCTGTTTTTCACTATGCATCATCTTCCTTCACAGTCTCTTGGGATTCTTTTAATAAATGTTAATAAATATGTATGGCATATCTCCCTTGAGATGGATCAGAGCTTTACAAACTATACAGGTTTGGAATGCACCACCTCTGTACCAGGCCTGTGATAGTGCAAGTTGCATCATAGTCAAGTAGTCCAATGCTGCAGTGTCACTGCAGTGGTGGCGAGTGGTGATGGCATACACATTTAATCCTAGCACTCAGGGGACAGAAGTAGGTGAATCTGTGAGTTCAAGGCCAGCCTGGTCTACAGAGTGAATTCCAGGACAGCCAGAACTAATGTAAAGAACCCCTGTCTTGAAAACAAACAAAAGAATAAACCAGGGATGCCAGAGAGATGGATCAGAGGTTAAAAGTAATTGCACAGAACATAGGTTCAGTTTCCACCACCTACACAATGGCTTACAACCATCTGATGCCTCTTCTGACCTCCATGGATACTAGGCATATACATGGTGCCTATATACACATGTAAGAAAACTAATAATACATATAAAGATAAAAATTAACCTTTTTTAAAAGATCAACTTGATACCAGTCTGTGAAATGCTAGCTATGGTGGTCTCAAGCCCTTGAGACATCTCTGAAGAGAGGCCTATTCTCAGCTCCCTCACACTAGGTACATGATGATCTCAGAGGCCAGATTTGTGACTATTATCCTCACTCACAGCATCTCCTCCTTGTGGGGACAAGTGAACAGGAGTAGCAGGATAGCAGGTGAGCACAATAATGCTCACATTGTAAAGAAAGGAAAACCACAAAATCTTCAGTGTAGTGCTCCACAAAGGATAAAGACCTGAATCTCCCCTACCCACCCACTCCCTGCTTGCCTTTCTTCAGATCCCCAGATTTTGTGACATCAGGCAGGCAGGGAGGCCAAGGCTTCAGGCAGACAAAATTTGGGAGGAGCTTCCAGAAGCCCTCATTAGGTTAGGGCTCTGCCTTGGGCAGCAGAGCTTCCTAGAGAACTGAGCTTGAATACCTTAAGTAATGCAGTGAAATTTCTCACTATAGTGTTTCAGGCCCTCTCTCTTGCTTTGTCTAGGACCTCTTCTTTTCTCTCATTATATTGAAATCATCTATGGGACACCTTCGCCTTTAGCATACCAATTGTGATTTGTATAACAAATGTATATATCTCTGGAGTATTAGTCTTTTTTGGAAAGAGTAAATTCAACTAACCTTCCTAAATTTGAGAACATTCCAAAAGCTACTAGATTATGGAACTGTATGCAGATGTGAGAATGCAATGGGAAAACACGGAATAGGTTCTCTGCACTCTGTCCTGTGTTTTGAGAGCTCCTATTTTCTCTTTCTATTTCAATCCATCCCTCACTTTCTCTCAAACTTTTGTAAATACTTGATCCATGACTGCAGAACCACACTAACCAGCAATGGGGGAAAAAGGGAAGACAGTACCCATGTGTCTGTGCTCACTTAGACTTGGGACTTTGGAACGCATTTGGAAGCAAGGAGTCCAGAAGAGAGAAAGTAGCCATACATTAATATATGAGCTCTGCTTTAAGAACCCACCTGCCATAGCCGATTCTCTACAACCTGGATAATCCCAGCCTAGCGACAGGTTAATACAAACTTACACACTTCAGCTGGTCAGACAGGTTGCAATATCTCTGTGCATCCTGTCCTCTAGGAACAAGCCCATTGCCCTTCTAGCCTGATTTTTCCAGTCATCCTAGGTATATGCCTAAGGTAGTGGGAAGCCACAGTCTTATATTTTTGTTCATCTTACAACTTGGTGCTTGTTGCAGTAGAAACCACTCTACCATTCAACTTCATTAAATTGAGAATCACTTGAAGCTAGAGAGAATTCAGCACCACCATCCTAATTGTGCCTTAGGATATTCTCAGTGAGCCAGCATTCTGTAAATGACCTATGTCCATTTTACTTAAGAAAGATTAAAAATCTCAATGGAGTTTAGTATACCATATACTAATTTCTGCTCAATTCTTTTTTTTTCTAGTTGGAGCTAGTCCTTAAAATGTGGTGAACACTTCTAGAATGGTCCCCAATAATGTTCTACTTATTAATTTCTTTTCCTGTCTCAGTGATTCCTAATGAAGAGAATGTGACAAAGTAGTAGAGAGACCCTTGTCACTTCCAAATGAGCATAGAGAATAGCTGTGGCTTTAACCTTAGACATTCTTTACTCCTTCCTTCTGAAAAGACCTGGCTGCTATAGTTGTGCTGCTTCCAGGAGACCCTTGGATAAGGGACTGAAGCCCTTTGTCTACTGAGCACAAGAATAAATCCTGCCAGCAGCCCCATTGAATCAATGTGAAGGAAGACATCTTGCCAGCAGAGCCTGCATATGATGCCCCAGCCTTGATGTATCTCTTGTGGGAGATCTTATGCCTCATCCAACTAAGAATGCCTGTTTCCAGGCCTCCTACAAAGCTGTGGAGGAAGAAATCCCACTGCTTTAAGCTTGAGAGTTGGGGAAATTTGTTAGTTAGCAACAGATAACCAACCAAAGTGGCAAGTCAGTGAAGCCTATCTTTGAGGGCTGGTGTCACCAAGGAGGGAAATCATGTCACAGAGCAAGAGTGACAGAGATGAGTCCAAACTAGTCACCAGAAATCTAGGTTCTTCTGCCTGTTCTCTGTCTCTTTTGGAATGATATTCTTCTCAGGCCTCAAGTAAGAGGTCTGTGGCTCTTTCACTGGTTACATACAGATTCTAGACTCTTCAGAGGGGGATGACTGTCTTGCCTAATCCCTCTGTAAGAGGAAACAAACTCATTGAAAGCTTTTTCCTTGTCTCTTTGATCATACTGAAGAACACATTGGCCCAATGCCTGACACAAATGACATCACCTTAAATGAACCAGGCTCATCTAGACAGAGGGCTTGGGGCCAGCTCTCCTTGAGAGATATGGAACTTGATGAGTGGCACTGGGGTACCATGGTTAATATTGTGTACACAACCAAGGAGTGACTGCCTTGCTTGTTAGAAACCTTTAGTTTGGCTGTTGTCTACATAAGAAATGCTGTGAGTGGGTGTAAAGAAAAGTTACTGTCTATTGGTAAAGGACACATGGAAGAGTAGTCTCAAAGACAGAACAGCCAAGGACTCAAAAGCCAAAAAAATCACCAGGAAACAGTCCTCTTGAGGAAGAACAGTGTTATGCAAGACAAGCCATCCCAGACTTGGCATCTACCTATATCTCTCATTTTCTGCTTTTAAATAGCAAATACTAATAGAGTTCCTAGCATCAAAATGTAGACATCCTTTCTCATCTACACTAATCAACCACATCATTTCAGTTACCATTATCTGAATGAACTGAAAAATTCCAGACATGGTTCATACATTTTAAATTATATACTCTCTTAAACCTTGTGATAAAATCTCATACAATCCAGCTTTGTCCTGCTTTGGACCTGAAATACCACTTTGTCCCTGTATCCACACTGTTGCTGCTACCTGACCATTAGCATCTCTAGATAGCATCTCTATTTGAAGATTGATTGTTAGGATATTACAGCACCTGTGTTCAAGTAACCTTTATTTCCTTTAATAATGGCCCCAAAATACAAATGGAGTGGTGCTGAAAAGGCATGCTTCCTTTAAGTGGAAAACAAAAGGAAATTATATGCTGAAATTGCTAGGATTTATGGTAAAATAAATGCAACACACACATTGGTACATACACATGTATGTATCTATGTCCATGTATAGTTGTAAGTACTTCAGTATTCTAATTTTTTTTGACATACAGTGTGGGTTTTAGAACTTCCTTGTAGCTGGAGGAGGCTGTTGTATGGCTTTTTAGTATCCAGAGACTAAAGTGTCTGTCTTCTGGATAATCTCAGTAGTAAAAAACATTGTTGGTGAAGATGTGTATTGAACTTGAGTCCTAAGAATGTTGTGTGTCATTTAAAATTACTTCCTGCTTTAAAAAACATTCTTTTATGTTTCTAAGTTAACTATAATCAAAACACAGTTTTTAAAAACCAACAGAAGGTACCTGTGAAGTTGCCTCTGCCAGAGAATAAATTCTTTGCCAGCCATTGCTATACATAGAGTTAAGGGTCCTTCTCTATGAGCCTTGCAGTTAGCCTCTTCATGGTCAAAGCATCTTGCAGATTCTTCATGGATGGATGACATAGGAAGAAAAAGGATTAAGCCCTATAGCCTTCCAAAGCTTGGTGTTACCAAGTTTATCTCCAACATAGCTGGATATGAATGAGTCTTAACATAATTCTAAGAGCAGGAAACTATTAAATCTCTGCTATATATACTTTATCTTATTCATGTTAATAAATTTTCATATTTCCCATTAGATATGGACTTACACTACTTACATATGCAAGCACTTTGTATGCATGTCAAACCCATAATAATGTGTGCATTTGGATTTTGCTTCACAGCTTTCTAACCAGCTTCCATCCTGCTAGCATTTTGATTTGCTGTCTGAATCACTTTTGTGGAGTCATCCTATGAGTTTCACTGAATTGTTTGTTTTCAGGATTTACAGTACAATCCTAATTAGGCTATTAATGGCTCATCAATTACAAATTCCAGTTCGAAAACCCTGGAGATTTGCAGAGAACACATAGAGAGCTCACGCTGAAGCATTGCTTTATTTTTTATTATTATTTTTTAGTAACTCTTCAATGGCTATCATTTTCTTGTGCATAGCTTGAGGAAGTACATCTTATCTTATTCTGGATATATATTTGTAAGAGAATTGGCAAAGAATTGTAATGGCATAAAAAAAAATTAGGTCCTTTTTTCCTGCTCTCAGCAGTAGCAATCATCCTCCTGTTATTTCTAGCATTTTGATTTTAAATTGTGATCACTTCTGGGTCTTTTGATTAGGATTGTGTGTAGAATCCTTTTTAAAATTTGAATAGAAACCCTGTTCTAAAACACATTAAGGAAATTCTAAACCAGAGGGAAGAAAGATCAGAGAAAAGAATTACCATTTTGAATTAAAAGCTGGTAATTTGAGTTTGATCCATGCAAAATGAACAATAATAATTCACACCGCAGGCAAGTGACTCAGCAGAGGAGCTAGAGAGATTTGGAGCATACTGTGGTAGTTTGCAGATGCCTGTCTGTAATCAAACTGCACTTTGGAAGCAGATGCTCACTCACAAAGGGCTGCTGGATACTGATAACCACCTCTGCCTTAACAGAGCCTAAAACCAGTGAGACAAAGCAAAACTTGATAGATGCCTTTAAATCTGGGTCTGTGGTCCTAAGTCACCTGATCTCTTGTTTTGAGATCCAACCCTGTCCTCTACTAAATACTTCTGTTTTTTAAAGCAAACCTATTAATTGCAAAGCTCCTTAAGCCCACAGGTGGATAGAGATCAGAATCAGCTCGGGAACAGTCACTTGCCCTTTTCTCTTATTGATTTCTTATTTTTCCTGATCATGGCAAGGGAGCTGGCCACACAGCTGCTACTGATACCATGGGAAAAGGCAGAGCATCCAGAAAAACAGGAAATAGATCATGAGCAAATTGCCTTTTTCATAAAACAGCAGGAAATTATTGACTGTGGGAGCAGAATCTGTCCCTGACTAGATTTTCAGCTTGTTATTTTTGTACCTTGGACATTATTATCCCCACCTAGAAATAATATTGGATGCTTTTTAAGATAGAAGCAAGGAAAGTCACAGTCTGTGTACAGCACTGGGAAAAAAAGAAACTTAGGAACTTAATTCTTATTGCTTATTATTTTCAGCACTTAGGTAACATGTCCCTGACTTGAAAGAGAATTAAAGAATTTAGTGATAGTGCAATGGCTTGGACCTGTGTCAGCTCATGAAAACATGTTGCCAAATGTTCATGAATTCTGTGAGCTAATTGCCAAATAGAATTATTGATAAAGAGAAAAAATGTTAAGGGTAAACTTTTTTATTAATTCTTTGAGAATTTCATACAGTGGGTTTTGACCATATCCTTCCTCACCCCCAACTCCTCCCAGATCTTCCTCTTTCCCTACCCACCAAAATTTATGTGCTCTTTTGTTGTTTGTTAAACCTATCAGGTACAGTTCGTGCTGCCCATATGGCCTGAGATGTGTGGCTTTTCATTGGGATGTAGTAACCTACCAGGGGCATAGCTTTAAGAAAACTGACTCTCCCTTTCCCAGGAGTGACTGATCATCAAAAGCTCCTTAGCTAGGAAGGAAATTTCACGCCCACCTTCACCCTCTCAAGCAATTTTCAGTGTTACCCAGCTGTAACCCCTGCAAGTCACCATATTAACTGGCCTGGCAATACAAGCATTGGTGGCACAAAGGTCATATGATAACCAACCATTTTCTGATTGGAGTTAAGGCCTGTTCCACAAGATGAAACCCATACTTGGCACTATTATTGAGAACCCTATGGCTAGACAGGTCCTAGGTCCTGGGGAAGAACTTACTACTATTCCTTTGCTAAACCAACATGGTTTTAAACCAACTCCTAATGACTTACTGTTACACCGATAGAACAAGATATCTCTCAGTCCTAATCAGAGAACCTTCTTTTTGCTGTAAATGGTGATTAAGACAGAGACACACAACCATTCAAAGTACAAAGAATAAAAAATGAAATCTTATTTTGGCTGCTATAAATTAAGGAATTTGACAAAAAATAATGAAGGCATTTTATTAGAAACAATTGGTTATATAAAACTTATAAAAGCAGTATTATGTATTTTTATTTCTCATAAATATTGTACTTCCCATCCTTATCTCAACAAAACTTATAATCATTTATATGTTTGCTTCTATACATCTGATTATTATTTATCATCATATCACTAAAAAGAAGTAACAAATATAAATAGAATGGAGAAAAGAAGTACAATTGTTTACAAAATCTAGAGACAAGTTTATCTTTAATTTTCTACTAGTTAATCAAGCATTATGTTGACTTAGTAATTATACCCTTACACTTATGGTTGTGTCTCTTAAATATTTAGCTTGTAGCATGAAATTAAGTTAGGAATATAACTTCTTAAATATGAGGTGTTATGAAAACTTCTTTCTGGATTCATATCAATTTAAATCCTTCTAAGAAATAAGGAATGAACAAATTGAGTTTTTAGGAATGTGATTAAAATGTGAAGTACTGTTGCTTCCTTTTATTATTTATAAGTAAATAAGGTCCATGATTCTCTTAATTAGGGTTTCTATTGCTGTGAAGAGACACCTTGACCATGGCAACTCTCATAAATGAAAACATTGAATTGAAGTGGCTTGCTTTCAGTTTTAGAGGTTCAGTCCATTATCATCATGGTGGGGAACATGGCAGCATGCATGTAGATGTGATGCTGGAATTTTATATCTTGCAGACAACAGGAAGTTGACTGAGATATTTGGCATTATCCAGAGCATAGGAAACCTCAAAGCCTGCCCCCACAGTGACACACTTCCTCTAACAAGGTCATACCCACTCCAACAAAGCCATCCCTCCTAATAGTGCCACTCCCTATGAGATTATACTTCCCTGCAATTATTCTTTTTATCATAGGTCTGCCTTGCCCTTGAGGAAACAGCAGGACTAAAAAGAGCATAGGACCTTTCAAACACTGTATCTCAACATGCACTAACACCTCATGTCTATCTCCCACTCTATGAACTCTGACCTCTGAGTTTGTACTTGAGCTCTGCCCAGTATCACCAGCATCAAGAAAGGATAGCTGAACTTGAAAACATTATAAAACAGTACAATCTATTTTCACTAGTTCTACAGGTAGCATAGGCATTTTTTCCAAGAGGTAGCCCTGCTTCTCCTTGAAGAGTTACTAGCTATGGATAAAGAGCTATTGGGAGTGACAGAGTCCGTTTTCTTCAGGGATTCATCCCCAGGAAAGCTGTTCATGCCCCTAATAGATGGCCCTATGCCCATGTACATACCAGCAGCACTAAATGCACCCAATGGTATTTTTAAAAGGATAAGGAAGTTGAGAATAAAAAGTGGTGGGGGTAGGAGAGGAATTGAAAAGAATGAAATGGGGAGGGTGAATTTGCTCAAAACTCACTCCATGCATATATGCAATTCTCAAACAATGAAAATATAAAATAAATGAGGTAGGAAATAATCTTTTTCTTCCAATTAACAGGTGTTATTGCTTATTGTATTTGACTGAAAGACCTACAGTGACTGAAATGATAGTTATAACACCATTTTCACTGGAGACAGAATTCTACTGCTGGATCAATAGACTCTTTTAACAACAGACCTGGAAAAGACTAAAAAAAGCAATGCTGTCACACAGTGCTGACGTCAATTGGCCAACACCACTCTGTGTGCGGTGTTAAATCTCCAGGGGTTGAAGTGCATGGTACCAGCAGGCAGCTGCTCTACCAGGACTTTACATTCATTTTGCCATCTATTTCCTCTACAGTTTATTGCTGTGCGTCGTTCGCTACTCACGGCAAGCGCTCCTGATGGACAGGCCTCTTCCTGCCTCAGGCTTTTCCTGATGTCTCTGCTGTCCTGGCTCTGATGCTGCTGTCATTCTTCATTCTCCTACTTCCAGGACAAAAAAAAAAAGGGCTCATTTGTTCCCCCTTTTCTTTCTTTAGAATTTGCATCTAAATACAAAATGACAAAGATTTGTTTAAGGTTCATATTTTTTGAAGAAGTTAAAGACTTTGAAATATAAGTTTGGAGTTGATAATATTGACCTACTTGACATACACTGATGCATGCATCTCTTACTGTGAAGTACATTACTTTATCTGAACTTATTGATTCATACTTTTCTTACTCAGTGTTCTTTTCCAGAATTCAGTCTCCATTTTTCTCAAGAGTAGTTCCTATACATCATTTGTCTGGTATTGCCAATTTGGGCATAATGTGCTGAACACATGAACTCCAACCTCTGGACCTCAGGACCTAAGATGTACCCTCCCCACATGGGTGTTCTTGGGCCCAACTCCTTGGTGTTTCCAGTTTTCCTGTCGCTCTATTTTCTGCCATTTGGCTAGTTTACAAAAGAAAGAAGAAGGGCAGCTGTCTCTCTCTTCATCTGTCCATTATTCTTCCATCTTTTCCCCACTAGATACGCATCAACCACTTATCTGATGCTAGGCATTGTCCTGCTCTCCAGAAAGTAAGAGTAGATAGAAATCACATGGGTTTACTTAGCCGTGGAAGAAAAACACAGTGACTCTATTTGACAGATACTGGTCCTAAGATTTGTATAGATGACAACGGTACCAAAAAATATAACATGTGTCTACAAGGGATATTTTGGATCTTCATGGAGTCCAGTATCCTCTGCATACTCTGTCATCTTACATCTGCTACTGTCACCTTTATTTTCCCGGATGAAGTATGTAAGGTTGATCATATTTGAAGAATCAAGGTTAAGTAGAAAAGGCAAATGATCCCTGCTTGCTTTGGTTAACTTTTATGAGTGTGCAAAAATACATTTGATCTGGAGAGGTTTTTTTTTGTGTGTGTGTTTCTCTCCAAATCTTTTAAAAGGTTGTTGCTTAGAGTAATTTTTATTATTTTTGTCTTTTTGATCTCAATGAAAGCATTAGCTAACACATACAGAAATGATGACAGCAGATGCTGATATGTGTGATAAAACAAAAACAAGCTAACGCTACACAAAACCAATGTAGTGCCATGCATTGGGGAAAACAAAAACAAAAATTGATAGGAATCACACATGCACTCACACTAGAAAGTGCTTTCTTCTTTTCTGTCCTTTTTTCTTTCTTTTTTTCTTTTTTGCATTGAAATAAAGGACTTTTGTCTGATAAGTAGCACTCATCTGACCTCAGATCATTAAGTGGGGAAAGTCTAAACAAGAAAAGGTAATGTTTATAAAATGTTGGGAAAACATCAGGATTTATGAGCCAGACATTAAAGCTTGTAGAAGATTGTATATAATTACAGCAATAAGCATTTGTGCGAGAAGTAGCTATTATGTTTAAGAAAGATGGCAGCAAAAATTCTCAAGGCAAAACATGAGTACAAAAGGGGAGGATGACACTTCTTATGAAATCATTGGTGAAAGCAAAAGATATATGGTGAAAATAGACTGAAGATGAGTGGAAGTAGACTGTATGTACACACAGGGTGGGAGGAAGAGACAGAGAGCAGTTCAGTACATGGCAAGCACAACTTGACTGTACAAATTCTACTTATTTGATCTTAAAAGTCACCCAAGACATGGATGGGTAGTCTTTGACAATCTCCAGTTTACCTTTATGACAGAGCACCTAAAAGCCTGGTACAACATTATTTAAAACAGTTCAGTTAAAGTCAGGCAGATTAGTTTCTGTCAAGCATTATACTAGAGTCTTTAACAAATTAGAAATATTTATTTGCCCCAGAGCATCTGCATTTCAGAAAGGCACTCCTCTCTGACTTACTCCAGAACCCATTTCTGACTTTGTGGGTTGTGCCTTCTCTTGATAAACCAGCTGGAAGGAAAACATGTTGATATCTATTCTCCATAATGTTGTGTATGTTATCTGTAAAAGATGGTAGTTCCCATGTCTTGAATGGAGACCCACAAATCAAGCAGACTAACAACCAGCCTGTTCAGTGCATATTCGTGGAGCAGAAAGCACCCTGGAGAATGTGCTCCATCGCAAATGCTAAGGTAAAAGAAAAATTAACTGTATTTATTTGTAAATTATGATTAGCTTAAAGGCTTCTGTTTTTACTATGGAAAGCATCTGTGCTATGGACAGTGGAACACACTAAGTCTGTAAACTGCATGAGTTTTCACTCTTAATGTAAGGATTTTGAATCTTTTCATCTTATAGAAAAAGCTGCTAATTTTGCAGCTGAAATAACTTGGAGATGTTTTCCAACTGTTTACTCACTGGTATTTCATTTTCGCACCCATTATAATCAATCACACATTGCATCTGTGTTTGTGATGCTTATCAGCTGCTAATTTTCACAGTTTTCATGTTAATTTGGATCTATAATATGATTCAGTTTGTTCACAACTTTTATAGTTCGTATAAGCAGATTCAAAATATTTCTGTGTGCAGGCTAACATTTCCCATAATCAAACAAACTTTTTGCAATAGGGGTAGGATTGTATTTTCCAAAAATAAAAAGAGGAGGTAAAGACCTTCAACACAATGATGCATGGTGCATTCAGACATCACAATCAATTATAAATTGTTAAGGACCTGGAATTCATCTATTACAGAGCATTTTTTTAAGTCTCCTCTTTGAGGGTTATGTGTATGCACATACACTATTGTGTCATTTAGACCTATGGAATATGGCTCAAGGAAATAGTTCAAAGTAGTATTTCTCTCCTTTGTCATGATGGTGAAACAACAAGAAATCTTCAAACATTTCACTAAAAACAAATACCTAAGTAGTCTAATTATGCAGCGCAGGAATCCTCTTTGGGCTGGGGAGTCTTATTTCTCTTTAGTAGCTGGATGGAGTTAGTAATGACTGACTGAGTAGTTCTTTTATATCGTTAGTTCTTTGTTTATTCTATCATTAAGTGACCCCAGTGACATCTGACCCTTTCTTCTCATTCTTAAGTAAATGGTGCATTTTAATCATGAAGTATGAAGCTGATAGCAGTCAGAAGACAGTGTTGCCAATATTCTGCAGTAAGGAACAAAGGAAAGGGGAAGAAGACACAGAAACAGAAGAGGGCTGTGGAGATTGGGTAGGTTGTATCCAGATTGGCAAAATGAATGAAAGTAGAGAAGTCAGGGAAAAAATCACCCAAATCTGAGTCCAGATGGAAGAACTGATACATGCCACACATTCTTCCTGGGCCTGGATCAGACCAGGATTAAAGAGCAAATTCATCCTCTGATGGGGAAGTGGCCTTGAGTAATGTAAAAATCCCCTGCCTCACACAAATCCCAAAACAAAGGAGACTGGGGGATGGCAAGAAAGCATATATATGGCATAATTGCATGGCCTCAATGCTCAGTAAAGTTTCCTGTGTTAAAGTTCACTTTAACTTGGAATGTTAGTCCCTCTGGAATGTATGAGAGGCCTTCCACACAGACTTACGTCCCTCTGGGGAAACCTGGGCAGCAGGTGCCCATGTGCACAGGCTGGGAGCCTTCTGGTTCCCTTAGTATTGGCTCCTAGGTCTCTAGAAGTGCTACTTTTCCAATAAGAGAATTAAAGGGAGAGTGATTTTGTGATTGTGTCTCACAGTCAGGCTCCTGACTGTCTGAACATAGGTGGATAGAGGTATAAAATTAAGCATATGCTATTAATAGAGCTGCTGTTTGTACAGGAGAATGGGTGATTCTTATTAGTAATAAAGAACCTTTGTTCTCTTGGCCAGTTTCTCTTTTTGCTGTATGCTGCCTGTGACCTGAAGCACCTCAGTGACAGCCTCTTTCCATCATTTTTTCTTATTCGCAGTCTTCTCTTAAGTAGACAGTTGCTCAAACATTTCTTTCTGCTATTCATGGTCATTTTTTTTCTCTGCAAGTATGCATATTTTGTGCACAAATAAAGCATTATTTATATATCTACATCACCTTATGTCAGTATTATACATCTAATGGGAAAATGAATAAAAACATACTTTCTAATAACAACGTAAGCCAATTGAGAAGGTAAAGCTTCATCCTACCTAGGAGATTCTTGAAGCATATGGACCACCACACATTGAAATGAAAGCCCTTAATGATGAAGTTGCCTTGCTCTTAGGAAAAGAAAAAATGAGTATGGAATGTTGTAGACCATGTAGTCATCTGGATATATTATTTTAAATGAAAATGCAGATGTATAAACATGCACACAAGATGTTCGACTCTGCCCCTCTGTCTGTTTCTAGAGGAAACATGAGAGTATTCTTAGTGTCATTTTCTCCTGCCAACAAAACAAAAATGTATTTTCCATACATATATCAACCTCCCTCTTTGGTATCCTAACCCCCACTCTGCAGCCAACTGATAGGGCCAGCTTCAACCACTCTCCTTCTGACCATCTCGGAAGTTGTCAGTGCTGGTGCCAGGGCAGAATCTTTCCAGGGTCCAGTATGAACCAATTACTGACCAACCCTCATTCTCTGCAAGCTTGGCAGGTCCCCAAGGAACTGTTTTAATTTAAGGTATCTTGGAAAACAAGTGGTTTTATCTGCTTATATTTATAACCACCAGGGGGAGCTCTAGTTATCTTGCTGCTGGACTGCTCTGCAGAATGGAAACAAAGATACAAAAAAATAAACACCAGGGCTTTGCTTTTATGCCAGTATTATGTTGCAACCAGTCACACAGAACAAGCAGGCTTGGTGACTATAATCTTAAAGCTGATCCCTCTCTAGACACACAAAGAAGAAAGCGAAGCCAAAAGAATCAACTGATTTGCCTAAAATCACACAGTTAAGGGAAGGCGTGTACTCAGCTTGATAGATTCTTCATCTACTGTTGCTGGGTGAATAATGGATACATATATCTAGGATCATTATGTATATATGAATATATATGTGTGTGTGTGTGTGCTTTGTGGAAGTATACATGTTTATTCACTGTATCCCTGTATAATGTATACAGATGCAATATTCACATGCCTAATGTAGAAACACACTGGTACCCACTATAAGCACATGTATATGCACACACAGAACATATGGGTATCCATACCATATACATGCATATGTATACATCATTGTTGTGGACACACTATCTATGTCCATATATATATATATATATATATATATATATATATATATATATACATACATTCATAGCATATATACAGCCATGGTATAGACCTAAGTGCACTGTATATGTACATGTCAGTATATGAAGTTAGTACAGTATGTGATATTATTAGCTTATGGATGCCAGTTCACCTCATCCACGATATTCATGAACCTGTGTTTGGCACTGTAAGAACTGTGTGAATCTGTTCACTTAGCTTTCCCAGAAATCATTGTTGGTCTCTTTTATTGTCCATCTTAGGTTCTTATTGCTGTGACCAGAGACCTAACAAAAAGCCATTTAAGGGAGGAAGAGGTTATTTTGGAGCACATTTTGAGAGATTATGGTCCATGGTGGCAGGATACATTATAAGTCGCATGAGGCACTGGTCACATTGTATCTGTATTTAGGAAACAAAGAGTGAACAGGAAGTAGAGGCAGCTGTAAAACATCAAGGCTCAACCCTAATGACTGATTTCCTCCAGGGAGGCTCCAACTCCTAAAGTTCTGTAAGTTTCTAAATAAGTGCCTTGTGCTGGGGACCATGTGGTGAAATATGTAATAGAATATTGCATTTTATATCAAACCACTTTGATTCCTAATTTGCCACTGGAAAGATATTTGAAAATTGAGGATAACATTTTCAAATGGTTAAAATAGAGAGTTATCCAGCTTTGGATAGGGCCAGAAGCTCATGCCACCATATTGATACACTTGTTTCAACATTCATCTTTATATCTGCATCCATTGGATGTTTTGTATCTGGGGATCAGCTGACAGAGAGATTGGCACATAGTGAATCTGCAACAAACTTTTCTGGAGATAGACAGTGTTGTGTTTTGGATTCACCCATCAAAGTGTAAAAAATCATGAGGTAAAAGTAGCTAAAGGTAACCCCCATTTTTATGGGTTAATTCTTTAGGCTTTACCTCAGCCATAACAAGGTAGTGCTGTTGTTAACATCCTCAGTTTACAAATAAGAAAATCTTGGCAGAGACATAAGTACCTGTCTGGGCCAAAAACCAAGTTAATACTTAAGCCAAGCCTTGTTCTTACCAGTTTGGTCCCACACACTTTACTTAACTTGCATCCATTTCCTCCCTTCACCATATCTGCTTGTGAGTGGCCAGGTGTTGTGCATCTGCTCTGACCCTCACTTCTCATTCCCCAAAACTGTCAATAGCAGAAGAAGAATGCAGAGGCTAGAAGCCCTTGCCATCTGAGGTATGGACAGTGTTGTTTGGTCATTTCTGAGGCTCTGGCATCCGCTACCACCAGCTGTGCTGTGTGTTAAAACTCCAGCCAACAGCAAGTACAAAATGAGCCAAAGCACTAGGTGCACAGTGTTTTCTACAGGTGGACACCTCTTCTCCAAATCCACACCCTACACTGGTCAACTGCCTACTGAAGCTGCTATGACATAATAGTGTGCCAGCAACTCAAACAAGCCATGTGTTATCCTGCAGATTTGAAGCCTGGAAGTCTATGACCAGCATGTCAGGAGGGTTGGTTCTGTTGGATACTCTTTCATTGGGTGTGAATGACATTCTCTCACCTTAACATCATAGCTTTTCCTTCTGTGGTTTGGACTCTGATCTCTTCATTTCTTAAGAGTGCCAGTCCTATTGTCTTACCCAATGAGGCCTACTTTATGGCCTGATTTACTTATTCACTTCTTTAGAGACCTTTTCCACATAATGTTTCATTCTGAATTTGCTGCAGCTGTGTGTTTTTAGAACAAATTTTGGATCACAACAATTGATGTCATCATCCTGTGGTTGCTAAGGAAACAGTAGAGGCCGCAGTGAGTATGATGTACCCAAGTAACTCTAGGGCTTGGGCCTTTTTCCATGTCAATACCCTGCTACTCTCCAGCTACTAGCTGTGCTAATTTTATCTACATTTGTCATGGCCTATGATGCTCTGACCCTGAAGTAGCCATTTTCCTGTATGCATTCCTACCTTTTATCTGACTTAACTTCATTCTTGTTGACAGTTTATAGCATGTCTACAGTTCCGATTTCTCCACTGACCATCAGAGAAAACCTGTCAATTCCAGGAGATGCTTCCAGGAACTGTGATATCTTACACCATGCTGATATCAGAGGCTCCTGCTTTTTCCATCCCTTTCCCTTATGTACCTCTCAGCCTCCAATTGGATCGTTCAAGCATTTGTGAATACACATGCACCTGTGTCCTAGCATGCACACACACATACTACACACTACACAGTTGAAACCTATCTTGTGCCTTAGTTGCATTTGAACTTTGGGTTTTACAGACCATTCATAGTAAGCTCAACATTTACTTCCTGTTTATCCTATGTTTTTGCAGAGCATTGTTAAAGATGCTTCATATTTATGAACTTCCAAATGTTCTCCTGAAATCATTTACTCATATTCCTCTAATGTAATAAATTCTACCCATCTTAAAGGTTACCACATTGTCACCAATTTCTCCCAGCTAACAGGACTTCTGAAGAAACTGAGCCAAGATATTAACCATTAGCCACAGATTGTGTTGCAGACTTCGTAGGCAAAAGGGCCCTCGAGACTCTGCTCCAGGGCCTGGCAGCCTGTGTGTTTTGCTTAGACTTGTTTTTGCTTGACCTATACAAGGCATCTTAAATTGTTTCAGTAAACTGCTGAATCAGTTAGTTAATTATATCTTTAAAAAATAACACAAAATGTGCAGCATTAGATATTTTCAAGTACACTATTCTGTGGTGTAGGAATACTCACATGGCTGTGCAGCAGACTATCTTCTAAGCTTCATTCTATATCACTAACTTTTGTTTTGCCCTTTTCCCCAACCTATACCAACCACAGTCCCACTTCTGCTTCTAAGAATGTGATGCTCGAGGTACCTCATGTAAATGGAATCACAGCATTTGTCTTTCTGTGACCGACTCATTGCCCTTAGCATAACACCCTCAAAAATTATTCATATGGTAGCTTAAGGCATAATTGCCTTCCTTATAAAGACTCAGTAACTCCCATTGTTTATGTCATATTATCTTTCTCCATTCATCCATATGCAAATATTTAATTTGTTTACACTTCTTATCAGGAAAAATGCCAGAGGGAACATAGATGTACAGATATTTCTTCTTCTTCGAAGCAATGCTTTTTATTGTTTGGCATAACAGATCCAGAAATGGGTTGCTGGAATGTCATTTAGTATGCCTATTGTCATTTCTAGTTACTATGACTCTAGATGCACAAACTAGCTCATTTAACCCAAAGTAAGTCTCATGTGACCTCTAGGAATCAGTAAGGGTGTGATACATGCAGTTATTCTTTTAGGCCAGAATGCAATGACCAAGAAATAGCAAGAACAGTAAGATTTAATTGGGTTACTAGGATCCTTGTGTTAGAAAACTAGGCTGTTTCTCCAAACAGGAGAGATAGGAATGATACTGAGCAACCCCAGTGATGTCCACTGAAGTCTCTCCAGATAACAAGCAGGCTGCAGTCGCACTATTCAGGCCAAGCTCTTACCTGTGTTCTTGGATAATCTCTGGTAATTTAATTGCTGTCTTTCAGAGTTTCTATGAAAAGAAAAGCTGCTTTTGAGAATTACACAAGCAAATAAATGCAAAAACATTTTGAACAGCAGTCAACAATGAACAAATCATAATTAGTATGAAAATGGCTACAATTAAAAATGCAAGAAATTATACATTAAAAATTAGACTTTTTTGCTTCTTATGAGAAAAAGAGGCAAGGCAACATCAGTTTGTCTTTGTGAAAGTGTGCCTATGTCTTGTAGGTGGCTACATTAGCCTCTATGGCCCATCACTCCTGTCCCTCTGCCTGGCTCTCACTGATATCCCAAGATCCCTTTCAATTCTCTTCTCAGATTTCTGCAAACTAGAAAGATTAAGTAATTCAAGTCCACAATGAAAAAAAATCAGGAGATTTTTGATCATGTTATAAAGTAGGCCCAAATAAAACCTTATTTTCTATTTTGTACCCCTTCTGAGAAATGTGGGGCTAAATTGCTTTTCTTTTTTAATATTTATTTATTTCATGCATATGAGTGTCTTATCTTCAAGCACACACATTACAGATGTTTGTGACCCACCATATGGTTGCTAGGAATTGAATGCAGGATCTCTGGAAAAGCAATCAGTGTTCTTAGCTGCTGAGCTATCTCTCCAGCCCTGCTTTTCTTTTTTCTTAAGATGTTGTCATTGCATGTCTCCTTTGAGAGAAATCTTAAATGATCTTTAACTCTTAGAAATGAATACCTTGCACTTGGAGAGGTCTTGCCATTTCTCAGAGAACCTCTGATGCCCCCACCACTACAACTGTGAGTTCTGGATAGTCCATCATTGGCAGATAGGAGCCAAAGAGTCAGACTCTTCTGCACCCACTTTTCTTTGTACTGCAGAGCATTCCCAGCTGTCTCAGTGTCCATGAGCAAGCACTAGTCTTTCTATGTAGCAACAGAAACACAGGAATAAATTATCCCCAGAATCCCCTGGGAGTGCTGCAGCCAGTGTTTCATTGAGATGCCTCGAGTGGACACTTCCTGCCACTTTAGAGACACAACGGAGGCTAAATGGAAGTTTCTTACCCAGTCCCTACAGGCAGGCCTAGTGTTGGTCACAAAACCTAAAAGTTAAGCAGAGCCTTACTGCTACACTGACCTCAAGTGTCTGACCACAGCACAGGATTCCCCAAGCTACAGAGACAGTTGAGCCCTCAAGCATGTTTCCATGGCTGTGACTCCTGTACCTCTCATGGGACAGATGAAAGAGGCAGGAAGGGAGAGAGAGGGAGGATGCTCCAAAAATCCATGCTGGATGTGCAGTTACAGTTGCACCCTGGGAAAGCTGATTTGGGAGGAATTACACCATTGCTAATTATATAATTTGTTTTCTGAACCACTTCAAAGCATGAAGAGAATAATATAGTTTTATGAAACATGGATATTTTAATCCTGCCTACTGTTTAGCCCTAATGACTTATGCAGTCACCCCTCAGTAACCACAGAGAACTCTAGATTCCCAGCTTCCTTATGTGAAATGGTATAAATTTTGAATATAACCTACATACTCCTCTTATATATACTTTAAATTATATCTAGATTACTTATACTACTCAATATAATGTAAGTACTATATGAAGTCTGTATTGTTTAAAGGAAATGACAAGAAAACAGTCTATACATGTTCAGTCTCTAATGCATTAATAATGTAATAATGCTTTTTTCATGGAACTTATGGATACATAGAGATACCTGCCTGTATTTTCCATACTCCTTATTTCAAGAGAAACTGAATTAAAATAGAGATGGATTCATGTGTGATTGGAGACCAGAACACCCTACCATTTGCCATCTGTGGGCAACAGTCTCAAGAGCACCAGAGATCAGTGTATGTGTACAGGGCCTCAAACCAGGAGCTCTGCTGTCTGAAAGTGATGAGGGCTGGAAGTACCCATGTACACAGAGTAGTGTGTTATCTCTTGGCCATGAGCAAATTGAATCCTAAACTCTGTAAGTCCTCTTTTTCTTCTAATCTATAATAGTTAAAATGCTAATGTTCCATACCAGCCTCAGACACCCCAGAAATATTTTGTTGACTTAGACTCATTAGATGACATGTAAACAACTGTCAGGAGTTCACCCTCCTCTCATCAGCTTGACCACATGGATGTCTTTAAGCCACACTTAATCTCCAAATATAGATAAAGACAAGGTCTTAATATCAAGTAACACAATGCAGCTCTGCTACATGCTATTAAAACTTTGGTATTCCTTTCCTCCAGAGACAGCAATACCCTTGAGACCTGTCTCACTCTTCTCCTGGTGTAAAATTAATAATACTTAAATACTCACATAAAATGTCAGTGGTATTACATGTTAAGGAAAGGAGGCCACAGAAAATGATATTTTTGCATAATTTGTATGTATCTAAAGGTATATTCATAACAAAATAAGAAATATAACTGTAGTCATCATTTCTGTAACAGTATTCATAGCATGAACTGGTATTTCTATCATCTACCTTTATGAAATGCCTAGACTGTTTGTGGTTCATTACTTAGTGAAATAACCCAAACCTTCATTCTTGAAAGGTCTGACTGGAATGGATTAAGGTAGTTTTCCAATGAACTTAATCATAGGACATTGTAATTCTGAGAATTCCCCTAAGGAGAAGCCTATGTTCCAGAGAGATATTCTTTCCTACTTTTTTTTATGAGGTATAACCCAGTTTCCCTTTTGTAGTCTGAATTAGTCATCCTATCCATCATTCTAACCTTTTCGTAGCCTTCAAATATATGAAGACCCAAGTCTTGGGTTTCAGTTCAGTGAAATCATTGTTGTGTCTACTCATAGATCTCTAGGATGAAGAACCTTAAGCCTTCAGAACAAAGGGATAAGAGAACAGAAGGCAGAAATTTTGTTAGTGGGTAACTAAGGGATGATTACCATTATCCAAATGATGATGTCATTCAGTTCCACCCTTTGAGTCCCAGCTATAGATAGGAAGGACAGCACCACATGTTGAATGCTGACTCCATACATGTAGCCTCCTGAAGAAATGTGCTCAACATCATATGCTACCACCACCTTGTCAGTGCTACCTAAGTCCCCTGAAGACCACACAGTTCTACCAGGATATCAAGAAATATGTGAAATGGGTGAATTCTGTAAGCACGAGTCCATCACTGACACAAAGATGGAGGAAAAATATTGTCTTGAAACTATTAAATATAAAGTGAGTGAATAAATTAATAGTGGGGTGATATATCTAATTTTCTTCATACCTTATAAATTCTTATGCATGTGTTCTTTTAAAAAAAGGCCTCAAGTAAAAGCAACCAAATGTAAACCACCATGATTTCCTAAGGTTGAGTGGATGAGTGATTTCATTCCAATTGTTAGTATTTTCTTGATTTTCTAATCTAGAAGAAAAATAACCCTATTTTAAGATTAAAAAAAAAGAATCTTAATAGAAATATACTAGGTAAAATTTGGTGTACCATCCTTTCCTTCCAGTGAGGGATGCCTCAAGCTTTGAGAACTAACTTTGAAAATTTGGGGCTGGACCTCAGCTTCCATGCAGGTTATTTTGGGGATTGGTAGTTTTGCTGAGGTGAGTATTTTCTGACCAATAAAGCCAAGTTATTTTGGGCCACCATAATTGTGTGTTAGACAGGTGGTTTGTGTATGAAACATTTAATTTACTGGCTGGGTAGTCTGTTGACTTTGGATAGGGCTAGAAACAATTCTATACAAGTTTCCCCAAATGATGGGCTCAGATGCTGATCTTGTCACCATTACAAGCAGATACACATCACCAAGCCTGCTGTAGTGGCAAGAAGGCTCTGTGGGAAAATCATGGTGTGACTTTTCATGGTCTGTAGGCTAACCACTCACTGAGATTGAACAGCTGTTAGATGGTAATTTTGCAGAGTCTGTATGTGTTATCAAAGAATATATTATGTGAGCATAAATATTAGTCACTTAGCTTTTCTTCACATATTTTATGGTATATTTTTATTTGGGGGTGTTTTGAAATTATTTAGAAGGAAAATTGTCTTGAAACACCTGTCAGGGTGTCTTTCCCTATTAAATATATATGGTTTTATTCATTAGTACAGACCCAGGCAGCAGTTTTAATAAGTCATTTTCACAGGTTGTTCTATTCTATGTGTCCCAAAATTTAGGCACTGTGCACAAATAAGAAGGCAAAAAATAATGAGCTGGCCAGCTAAGCTAATAAGGCTGCAGGTGTGGGTAGTGATGTGAGGTGGGTAATCCTCAGAGACCTAGGCTTTATTGAGGACCCCTTAATCTCCCTGCTCCTTCTCACTTTTATGTCTCTTCCTGACATTATGAAAACATACTTTGAGGAGAGGAGTAGAATAATTAACATGTATGGTTTCCGAGACCTGGAGAACAGATGTTCAAAATCAATGTGTTAGTGAACCCTACTCACTCTGACACTTGTAGTGGCCTGACAGCTGAAAAAGGAAAGTTTTAAGTAAAAGGTAAGTTCCTTTGATTATAACGTGTTAGGTGAAAAGAAGAGGAAAGCACAAGACAGGATGTGGATGATGATGTTCGTCAGTATCCTAGAGAGTAGAATCTGTCTCCATTACCCAGAGGTCTGTGAAGATGGGATGTAGACTCAGAGACACTCAGGCAGCACAGGTATAGGGACATCAAGAGATTCTTGAGCTAGAACAAGAACAATAAGTCACTATCTCAAGGGAATGCCATCGAGAACAAAATTCAGGAATTCAGTCACCTCTAGGTCTCTCAGGCACAAAAAGGGAGAAAAACAATGTAATAATCTTGATTCATCTAGAACTTCTCAGCTCCTTATGTACCTGTCACTCAGGTGGCAAAGGTCCACTGCAAGGCTTTCTTCAGTATAAGGCATATGTTGTGATCTGAATCCAAGACCAAAGCTAGAACACCTTGTATTATACTGAGCAGCTTGAAAGCTCCATGCATTAGATAGATGTATGAATAATAAAACTTAAGAAGCCATCAGTATGAAAATAAAAAGAATAAGTGAAGAAATGGGGTCTGTCTTAAAAGAAAATATCTACTGACTTATATTTTGATTGTTTTAGAAACACCAATTGAAAGGTTTTGTTATACAATGGCAGCATCTGTAATGATTGACCTCTTTTAGTACAACTGAAAGGGGATGGAAGTAGGAAGATCAGGGTGTGATTGACCTAATGCTGGTTGAAACTCAGGATCATGGGAAGCCAGGTAAGCCCAGGGATTGGAGCCCCTGAGATGACCAGCATTTCACAATGGCATTGCAAGTCATTTGCCACTTTTTCTGATCTGTATAATGCCAGGTGACTCAAAATATTGTATGTCATTAGCCATGCAGAAGATTAGGTTTTAATGTCAAGATTCTCAGATTTTAACCCAAAATATGCATCCCACTTATTGAACACTACAATTATTCATTATTTAATTATGAATTTAAGGTTCATAGTGTGGCAGTAGGAGGTGGCTAGACCTCAGATGGCCCTTGTTTATACTGCTCCTAGGCCTCCCATCTCAGAAGCAGGCAGGAGTGGTTGAGGGAACACTCAGCAGTGCATAGTGTTTGTGATAGTGTTGTCTGATTCTAACTTCTTCAATTGGAAAGATATGTTTCATCTCTAAATAGCAGTAAATGTTAAAGGGGACTATAAGCATTAGTCAAACCTAGAAGAATCTTGGATAGGAATAATTTTTATTTTGAATGACTGGAACATCTTTTCCTAAAATGGCTGACAAAAAACTAGGAGACCTCAAAGTATATGTGTCAGAAAACAGAGAGGAAAGGGGCCCATAGAAAAATAACAATAAGCATTCAATTGGTGGGCCTGATGAGATGACTCAGCAAATAAAGTTGCACACCCCTTAGTATGAAAGCCTGAGTTAAATATCTGTATTCCATGTGATGGAAAGAGACAATGACTTTCACAAATAAATCTTCTGACCTGCACATGTGTACATGGTGTCTCTCTCTCTCTCTCTCTCTTTCTCTCTCTCTCTCTCTCTCTCTCTCTCTCTCTCTCTCTCTCTCTCACACACACACACACACACACACACACACACACACACACACACACCATACAGATAGATAGGTAGATTATATTACATTGATGGATGGACAGACAGATGGATGGATGGATAGTTAGATGATAGATAGATAGATAGGTAGGTAGATAGATAGATAGATAGATAGATAGATAGATAGATAGATGATATTAAAAAAATCAATGACTGTTCCTAATCTACCTGAGAAACCAAGGCACAAAGCCCTGATGGATCAAAGAGTACACATTTTTTCAAGAAAAAAAAAAGTGTTTACAGGGCAAGGGAGATCTAAATTTAAGAGCAAACTAAAGAAGACAATTATTTATAAAACACTAGTTCTTAATAAAGTGGTTTAAAATTTTCCTAGTGCTGTGACCCTTTCATACAGTTCTTTATGTTGTGGTGATCCCCAATGATAAAATTATTTTCATTACTACTTTTAAGTGTAATTTTGTCACTGTTATGAATTATAATGTAAACGTGATATGCAGGATGATCTTAGAAAACCCCTGTGAAAGTGTCTTTCAATCCTCAAGGGGGTTGTGAACCACTGCTGTGATGGGTTAAAATTTCTACGAACAGTTCAATATAACATGTAAACATGTTCTCTTTTTGACTGGTTCTGTATTAAATTGAAGTCAGGAATGGTAGATCTGTGATGTTTTATGGGCAGTTATGCAGTAGTAGGCCGGAACACTCCCTCAAACCCTAATAATGAAAGATACAACATGGAGAATTTTAATGTGCAGAGGGTGATATTTTTCATAGATTGCCTTGTCCATGTGGCCGATGACATGCCTGCTCTGTAAAAGACCCAAGTTACAGCCACTTCCAAATTGACCCCTTAGCAACTTGCCAAGTCCTAAAAGTCAATTTTCTGAGGTGTTGATTAAATAAAAGTCACATGCTTTTGTACACTAGACAACCTGGAGACAGGGTTTCTATTTTGATGGTGGACAGGAAGGCTTCCTTTGGTTCTTGGCGGCAGTGACTGCCCTCCACTCCCAGCTTTCCTGTTCCATTCAGAGGTGAGGCCACAGAACTTTTTAAAGAGTTGAAGTATTTTTATTAAAAAAAAAATACTTTAAAAAACTTTGAAAACCTTGGATGTATGTAACAAAATTTGTTCCATTGAATGTAAAAGATTATTTAGCTTAAAGAATTTTAAATACAAATATTCTATTAAAGTTATGATTATATATTTTGGTGAAAGAACCTTGCTTAATTTAAAACTTGCCCTAAGTGAACTTTTGTGATTTTTTTTAATGTGTTTGCCCCTTTTCTGAGCTCAGCAAAGTGTTTCTGTAACATGGATCCTCAAGGGTAGGTGGAATCATTTGTTGGTCAAACTTAAAAACTGTTATACCCATTTAGTTATTTTCTCTCTATGTATGTGAGTAAGAATACATGCTACAGTATATATGTAAAGGTTGGGAACAACTTTGAGAAGGTCAGTTCTCTCCTACTATGCAGGTCTTGAGAATCAAACTGTGCTTCTCAGGCTTGACAGCATGTGTTTGCTAATCCATCTCTCTAACTCTTTTATAATTTGCAAATTTGAGATCATGTTATCTGCACTGGAGGTATCACTAGAATTAAAGAGAACATAGATGAGTGCCAGCCACATGAACAATAAAAAATAGAAAGACCCAGTCCTATGATGAGGCTTTCAAATATATTACTGTTAACCTGACCTTCCCCTCATCTGAATTAGTCAATAGTCAAACACTGTAGGTGACTTTCAAAGCCATGACGTTACCATCAACAACAAATCCTGTTTAGTTATATGCTAAAGGAGATTTGTGTCTGAGTTCGGTTTCTGTTGCTGAGCTGAAATTCTGATTGAAAAGCAGCCTGAGGAGACAAGGGCTTATTTCATCTTACAGTTCTCAGGTCACGCTCTATTACTGATGTGTGTCATGGCAATAAGTCAAGGCAGGACTCTGGAAGCAGGAACTGAAGTAGAAACCTTGGAAGAATGTTGTTACTTGCTCAATCCTCATGGCTTGCTCACCCTGCCTTCTTATATAATACAGGATCACTAGCCTAGGGATGGCAACGCCCACAGAGAGCTGTGTAGTCTCACCACTTCCCGCCCCCTATCAATCATTAATCAAGAAAATGCAAGACTGACTTGCAGTCTGATGGAGGCATTTTCTTAATGGAGTCTCTTCTTCAAAGATAACTCAGCTTGTATCTAGTCTAGTTGACAAAACAAACAAAAAACCATAACATGGGCAGCTTGTAAAAAAAATGAAATCTGTACTTTGATGAGGACTGGGTTTAAGCATTGGCTACCAACACCAACATTGTGGCTACTGTATTTATAAACCCAGCTACCTGTGACAATATACTGTTCACCTCAAGAGCTCAAACTGCTTTTCAGCACAAGGGAAGTCTAATTAGTCTTAATCCACGTGCCACATCTAGAACTCCTGTCTTTAGGCTCTTTGTATGAAAGTAATGAAACATTGAAATTTATGAGTACCAAGGAAACCAACCTCATCTCAGGCTGCCACCCTCAAGAAACACATAAAAGACAGCCAAGAGTCACCAGACCATTTTATTTTGTTATTCTTTCCTTCTTTGTTTCTGAGGTAGGATCTTACTATGTAGCCCCAGCTGGCCTGGAACTCACTATGTGGACCAGACTGGCCTTGTACTCACAAAGAGCTTCCTGATCTACCTCATAAGGGCTAGAGGAGTGCTCTACCTCATGAGCCAGACCACTTTTTAAATGCATAAGAGACTGATTGATCAAAGGGGTTGCCTCTTAAGAAAATAAAGTTATTTAGAACTTAAGAAATGATGCAAAACTTTAAATATTTTATTAATGACTTCAGAAATTTCAATATATTATCCTATATTGCATAAAACAGAATTAAACTTGTGAAAAATAGACAAATTTTTATTAAAAAATTCATGAAAGTTATGTATTTTTCTGTCAAAACATACACATTTAGGGGTAGTAATAACATTTTAAATAGAACACCAGTCCTGCAGAAACTATACCCAACTATTAACAGATGAGATACCACCTCACTCCAGTCAGAGAGACTACCATCAACAAATCTGACAATGAATGTAGGGAGAGGGGAGGAAGGAGAGGGGAGCAAGGGACGGGGGGAGGGAAGAGAGAGAGGGGGGGGAGAGAGAGGAGAGAGAGCACATCATTCACTGTTCTGTGGGGAAGGGTGCAAATGAATGCAGCCATTGTAGGAATCACTTTGGAGATTTCTCTAAAACTTAAAATTAGAACTACCATATGATCCTGCTATTTCACTCCTAAACCTACACAGAGAACTTCATACCTTACAGTGAGACTATTTGTATCCCTGTGTTTATGTTTATTGTTATTTATTCACTATAATGAAAGCTCAGCTCTAGAAGAATGAAATTACAAGAATTTCAGGAAAATATATGAAGTTAGAATGAAAAATATTACATGAAGTCACATAATCTTAGAAATAAAAAATGTTTTCCCTTATGTGCAGAATCTATCCAATAATATATACAAATATAACCAAATGGAGGAGTTCTGTATAACAGGCAGGAAAGAGAACAAGAAAAGCTAAATATTAGGGGATGGCTAAAAACCAAATGCCGGCAATAAACATGAGTTGTGAAAGGGGATATAAAGCTAATTGTTTCCCAGTTATAACCCTGTAGATTTTTCCTTTTGGGCAGTATTTAAGTTCATAAAAAATATATTTGACAGTAAAAGAATGAAATCCAATGAGAAGCTCCATAGCCTCCATTTTGAACAACCTCTAACTATTTAGACATTCATTGAGTTGCATTAAGTAGTTGGATCTAATCTGGTTAATTTTGGTGTGTGAAATTTGTTTTTGCAAATTCTTATAATAAAGTATAAAATAAATTTTAAAAACATTTATGGGAGTTACATATTCATCCTTCAAAACATATGTCTAGAAACCTTTTGGTCAAAGTTTTGATACCCACATGTAAAAAGGAAAGTCTTACAACCTTCTCCATGTAGGTGGTATAACCAAATCCTGTTAGCATACAGGTTCTCATGTACTAGGCAAGGTACTAAAGGGAGAGAATCCAGGAACGAAGCCTTCTTACTGTGATCATTCCATACTCAAAGTCAAGGAGGCACTGAACTCACTGTCTGATAAAGGAAGACTGCCAAAGTGTTCTCCAGGTATATCCTAAATTGGATTATGTTCATGTGTGACACAAATAAGTCTAGGAAAGGTAAGGCATGAACTGGGTGGCTGTCAAATTACTGTACTTTGAAAGTAAAGGTTTCTATAGTAGAAACACTATCATAAAAATATGTGTATCTTCATTCAGAGAATTGTGAACATTCATTAGATAAAACTCTTACATTCTAAGAAACAACTGTATCTTGAATGACTTATCAAAATGTGTGTGTGTGTGTGTGTGTGTTTAGCTTGTATCAGTTGCAATTCTACAAGATAAGTTTTTACAATATGTATGATAGCTCCATGAACTGAATTTTTTCCTAGCTCTATGCTTCTTTCCAACCAGTGGACAAACCATGAGCCAGTTAACATGGCACATTGAACTAGTCATTATGTTTATGGTTTTCACATTACCCATGTTTTGTTTCATCCTTTACTACTTTCTGTGGCTAGGGTTGGTTGGGAGTAATAAATCTGAAAATTAAAACTAGGTTACAAAAGGGTAAGAGCAGTGAAAATGTAGCTCTGTTTTATCATGAAGTAACTTTACATCTTCTCAGGCTGAGACTCTAATAGGTATGTTGAGATTCTAGGACTAGACATCATTCATGCTCTGAAGGAATGAGGATTGATGCAAAGAATGAAATATTTGACTCTTAAGACAATCAGCTCTATTTTGGTTCCTTGGTGCTTTCCAAGTTGGCCTTGGTCTATGTTGAGTTTCCTGTACTTGTTACCTTCACCATGGGATGGTCTTCAGAGGCCTAGGTCTCTGGATGAATTAATTTACAAGGACATTAAGATGAGATACTAAACAGTTTTTATCAAAATAAAGAGGGTATAATTGAAGAGTAATAAGTCAACCTCACTTCATGATAACTGAGAATTGATAAGAAATTTGCAGACACCTATTGGAGCACTGATGACAGAGGGTCTCTCAAAGATTAAACCCACCTCTCTATATACACCCCACAATGTTTGCACATATGTATATATGCAATCATATATGTAACATGAGACACTGGAGCCCTGGCCACTCAGTAGTATCCAGCATTTCTCAAGCTGCCTATGGTTTTGACCACCTATCATCAGACTGTTCATTTCCACCTTCCAACAAGTGTGGTCCAAGACCTGCTTCAGTAGTCAGCTTCCTATTTTGAATGAATGTTGTATTCACTACATTTTCAGGACATGCTCTTTGGACTTCATCACCTCAGATCTTCAGCTGCCTTACTGTGGCTTTATCCAGTTATGTGTTCTCCTTTGAGATCTCCAGGATTTCCAAAGGAGCCCTTTCCAGGTGTTCTCTACCTTTTTGAGAACTGGTATAATGAGAACTCCAGCATCATTTCATGTCTCCTTCCCTGGTCCAGGCTTTGCAAAGGTTGTTCTCGCTTACAAATACAGGCATTCTCCTTACCACTGGGAACCTCACTAGGGTATAATTTCTTGCACTAGCAAGTCTCTCCCTCAAGACCGAACTAAACCAATGGAGATACTGACCAATGATTGACAGATATAATAATACTTGTGACGACAAATCCTTCTGAATGTCAGTTATTTTCCAGTTCTTCTCTCCAACAAAACTGATAAAGGACCTAACTATGCTGCCCAATTATAGATCATTAAGCATAATTTTTGTGAAAGGCCTATTATTTTTGGCATATAAAAGAAGAAGAGCTTTTTAAAATTGAGTGGAATGATGTAGCCATAAGAAAATTTCTTCCTTTCACCTCTATTTTTTTGTGGTGCTTGTATCTGGTAAAAATGAAAGTTATGAATTGAGTTTTTGCTAAAAATCTGGCTCATTTTAACAATAAGGACTCCAGAAATTTTTAAAGCAATGTCTTGGGGAGAAAAAGCCTCAATTTGATTTATTATATAAGATTCATTTGCAGCCTTTAACCATTCTGTTCAATAAATGTCAAGTTCTTAGTGTATTTGTGTAGCTGGGGGTATAGCCTTGTGTTAGATTGCTTGTCTAAAATATATAAAACTCGAAGTTGATGCCTAGCATCACAGAAATAAAAGAGATATTAATTCTGGTATTCTTGACTACTAATTGTGATAGTAACTCAGTACATGAAAAAAAAATTTAACAATATTGTCTTACAGTGAAAAGATATAAAAATTTATCTTTCATTTGTAAACCTATTTCACAGAAAATTTGTTTAAAATATATCTTGAGAAAAAAGTATATTTAGTCAAAATAAGATTTTTTTGTACTTGGGCTGGAGAGATGGCTCAGAGGTTAAGAACATTGACTGTTGTTCAGAGGTCGTGAGTTCAATTCCCAGCAACCACATGGTGGCTCACAACTATCTATAATGACGTCTAGTACCCTCTTCTGTATGCTGTATGCATAATAATAAATGGCATCTAGCACCCTATTCTGTATACTGTATACATAATAAATAATCTTTAAAAACTATTTTATTAAGCTATATATGGAAGTTAATTCAAGGAGGAAGTGATGTAGCCTAAAGTCCTGTCTGTTACAGAGGGAATTTTTTTTGTCCAGTTTTCTATGGAAGGTGCTGATTGTGAAAATATAGTGAGCAGCATTTTGAGATTTGGATTGCAATTTTTAATTAATAAAACACTTATGAAAACACTAATGTTTATAGTACAATAGAACTGTTGCATCTTGTTATAATCACTTGAATTCATGATGATAATTTTCAAGTGTTGCTTTAAAAAAGAAAGAAGAGTGTGGTTATTTATTATTCAGGAGATTCATGAAAAACATTGAAATTCATCACGGGAATTTGTATCACTACATCAAAACCATTTGCCTTATTTTCCCTTTGTTCCCAGAACATATAACTCAGAGAACTAAGACAATGTAGGTTGAAATGAAGGGCAAACATTAGTTTCTGGCTCTATATTATATATAGAATCCATAAGCCTCAGTGTGGAACATAGAAATATTTCTTCTTTATCATCTTGGTCATATAAATTTAATGAAACCAACTCTTGAGGACCCTCCTTTCTTGATGGCTAGTTAGAAAAAAAAAAGAAATGTGATATAAGATTTTTCCTTTATTGATCAAAACAGTAGTAAAAAAATGAACCCGTTGTAAGTATACATTCTCCTTGACTGATGAAATTTCATGTTGAAGAACATAAGGAAATTTTAAATATAAGAAGTGGAAATGAGATTGCTACATCTGACCTACAAGCCTTCTAGCTTGTCAGCACCATATGATGTTGAGTATCTGTGGTTCACTTCCTTAGCCTGTGGCTAACTGGGAGCTCAGTGTTGCTATGCAACATCACAAGAGAGCCTTGAATCACAGCAGGGACCCTCAATAGTGATTGAGATTCAAAATGTCATTTCAAATGAATGTTTGTCACTTTTGTACCATACTAGATTTGAATCATCATACTAGCTGAATCATCATAGATCAAGAATTGTCTATTTTTAAGAGGTTGTTATTTGAGGTTTGATATTTTTCTTCTGATGGCTTTGTGAAAGATATGTGTAAATGAACGAGTAGAGGACTGACATTAGTTCTCTAATTTTATATATATTTTTGGTTGACAATTTTATACATTATTTTTATAATTTGTCATGTATATTTTTTAGTTGACAATTTTATGCATGTAAGAGCTTGGAAAGGTCATGTCTTACATGCATTTAAAAATAATTTTTAAAAAATCATTTTTAAAAATTTAAAAATCACAGTAAGTGGGAACTGGAGAAGTAGTTCAGTTACTAGTCAGGAAAATGCTTGTTACACAAGCATTGAGGATTGAGTTTGATTCCTGGGACCAAAAAAGAGCAACAAGAAAGTTAAGGGAGAAGTGAGTGGCAGCTGGCACACTCTCTCCCTGGAGTCTGCTTGGGTGGCTTTAGAGGATCAGAGTTCTAAGTGGATTGATGTCTAGAGTGACATCGGTGCCAATTCAAAGGCTGTATGGGGAGAACAGAGAAGAATCTTAAAGCTTATCCCCAACTTACAGGCAAGAAGAATTGCAGGCTGTGTATGTCTGTGTGTATTAGTTACTTTTCTCATGCCTGTGCTAAAATTCCTGAGAAAACAATAAAAGGAAGAAGAGAGGGAGGAAAGGAAGGAATGAAGGACAGATATTGGGTTACAGTTCTAGGGTATAGCCCATTATGGTGAGAAAGACATGGCAGCAGTAGCCCCAGGTAGCTGATCATCTCGCATCAGAACTCAGAAAATAGAAATGAATGTTGTTGCTCAGCTTGCTATTTTATCATCCAGTCCAGCAACCTGGACCATGGAATGATGTTACCCACTCTTAAGGTGGGTCTGCCTGCCTCAATTACTTAACCTGCTCTAGAGACTCCTGCACAGGCATGTCCTGAGGTTTGTTCCTAAGTGATACCCTAATCATGTCAGATTTACATTGGCCACCACAGACAGGTAGTGTTTCTTCTTCAGTCTGTCCAGTTAAGTTCCACAGCTGGTCATAGTGCTACACACCTGAAATTCCAGCACTAAAGAGGCTGAAGCAGGAGGATGCTGAGTTCCTGGATAGCCTAAAAAGGAATTGGAGCAAACAATTCTTGTTTAGTAGTACTCTGGAATTTAGTGCATTGCCTTCTGCATTTATTATGCCCTCCCTCTCCCGTAGTTCTTCACTTGCTTTGAGTTCTTTTTGTTAAGTTTATATTCTTATAAGTGTTCCTTTTTAATGGTTTGTTGTTGTTGTTCAAGATCTTACATTTATGCCCTCCCTCTCCCACAGCTCTTCACTTGCTTTGAGCTCTTTTTGTTAAGTTTGTATTCTTGTAAGTGTTCATTTTTAATTGTTTGTTGTTGTTCAAGATCTTACATAAAGCAACAAATGAAGACATTTTCCTTCTCTGGTTTATTGACTGCATGCTGCTAGTTGCTGTTGAGATATACTGTTTAGAGAGATGTGGGGTATGATTCATATTAATGCACAGTAATATCATTGTAATGTGCACTTGCACACATATATACCCTACATCAACATCGAAAGTCCAGGGGCTTTTATGGGAAGGGACTGACTTTGAAACATAGTACCTGGTTCTTGTCTTGAATCTTTAGATCTAGAACCTACATCTATTGAATCTCCCGCAACCCTACAGTATATGTAGTCTAGAGTGGTAATGCGCTATGCTGCCAACTCCAGCTCTACACATAGAGCTTTCTGACACTCGGGGAGAGAAAAAGTGACTTCTCGCTGTTTAACATGTCTCCAACTATCAGTCTGACTATAGCATTCCCTATCAGGTCTCAATAGAGACCAGTTCTAAAGTCAACAGAAAGTCACAGAGATCTCTACACACTATCTTCATGTGTGTTTCTTTTTAATGCTCATAGACACCAACCCCTGCACTTGGGTTCTGATACCTTTTAATTTTACCTTCCCTTCCAAACTCATCTTTTACTTACACAAAAACTTGTATTATCTCAAGTCTAAAATTGAATACAAGTCCAAATGTTGAGAAATGTCATGAACATGCAGACCATATTTTCAGCATCATTCTCTGAGGCTACTGGCTAGAAATCCCCATACCAGAATGGTTTACTTCTGTTTGTTCTTAATGTTTTTGTTTGCTTGTTTAAGGAAGTCATTTTTATTATTTTATTTTTAAATTATAATTACTTTTTTCTTTCTTTCATTTTCTTTTTCCCTGCTATGACCCACCCCTTCTTATTCTTTTTCAATTCATGGCCCTGTTTTTTTATTAGTTGTTGTTATATACATATATATATATATATGTTAGTGTGTGTGAGCATGTGTAAGTATATGCATATATATGAAGTCATTTTAAGTCAAAAGTCAGACAACAAACATTGCATTCATTATCACTAGTTTGAATATTTAATCACCATAATTGCCTGGAGGATGCATGTTTTAAGGGCTAATTAAGGGTTTGAAGATGTAGCTCCTTGGTTGGACACATGCCTAGCATGTGCAATGCCCTGGTTAACTACCCAGAACCACAAAGATAAACAAACAAAAGACTAATTAATCAAGTGCCCAGTTTTCATGGGATAGTTTACATTCAATTATGCATACACATAAGGCTTTGTCAGAGTTAACATATATCCAGGGGGTGCTATTGGATTGGCAGAGGGGCTTCTTTAATTAAATCTCCCTGAATCACACATTTCAGATAAGTCAAAAGGATATTGCCCATGTTAGGAAGAATAACATCCTGAGTGGCCCATGTTGACCTGTCTTTGTGTGTCCTCTCCAGTGAGCCTGCCCCTGGGGCCTGGCAGCCACTGCAACATGGGTGGAGTCTCACAGATGCCACCAGAGGCTGAGGAAACAGCATCTGTGGGCAGTTGTTTTGCATCAGAGGATACAACCGAGGACTCAGGGGTGATGAGCTCTCCCTCAGATGTCATCTCTCTGGACTCACAACAAGACAGCATGAGATCAAAGGATAAATGGTCCACAGACCAAGAGGACTGCAGCGACCAGGACCTAGCTGGAACTCCAGAACTGGGTCCCCAAAAGAGCCCATCATGGGGAAAAAATGGCTCTGGGAACTCAATTCTAAGGTAAGTCATGGAATAGCTGGGTATGCAGCCACCTACACCTATCTTCTAGTTTTCAATAAAAGAAACCTTTGTCAGGGTTACCCAAACAATGATCATTGATACCCCAGGGCCATGTGCCTTCCATAAATGTGTCCCCACCTTCATTTGCAATTTTTTTTAATCTGCATACCTATCTTCATGTTACGTGTAGACATGAAGATGCTTGTAAGCAAGCAATGCATTAGCATGCTTAGTGTTCCTTGACACTAACTCCAAAGGCACTATACCTGTGGTATACTTTTCTACTCAACAATATTAAAACTCACCCTCGATAACATGTATATTGTCCATTCATGTATTTATCCTTTTTCATATTAATGGACTCAGGTTATACCAGACTTTCAGGGCTAGAAACAATAAGCAAACTACATGTATGTTCCTGCTGAATATAGAAAGTTGTCCAGAGGAGAAATTACATCATCAGAAAAAGTGTATCAACTACATAGAATATCAGCAAATAGATTCTCTTGTGTCTCTGGTACCCCATTCCATGTCTGCACTAGTGTTTATGCAGACATCTAAGCTTTGATGATCCCATGGATGTCAAATAGCATCTCAAGTGTCTTTAATTTATAGTCCTTGAATAGTAAAGATGACTACATAATCTGTTGACTAACAACTTGATCTTCCTTTTTATGAATTATTTTTGTGTACTGTATTCAGTTTTTTATGTATGCATTGCCATTTTAAATTAGTAACTTCTTCATTGGCTATTTGACCATGAGGAGTTTCTAAGCTGCATTTTGAACTTTTTTATCTTAAATGTACAATAATTTCCTTATGTCATGTGGTTGAATGTGCCCTTGGCTTCCAAATGTATATAGTCTCTGCATATTTAAGGAATCATTTCAATTACCTCAAGGACTTAATCAGTTGAAATGCTGTTACTTTCTTACACCAGGGTGCTCTTCTACCTGTGGTTCATTTTCAGGCATGGGGTGAAAAGAGGGGTTTTTGTTTTGTTTTGTTTTGTTTACAAGGATTGACTGCCTCTCTGGCTTGACAAGTTTCAGTAGCTACATCACTCTGGACCACTTTGCATAGATAGCATGGTCACTGTCATTTTCCTCTAGCTGACCTTGTTTGCTTTGTTAGCTCGGTGAAAAAGAAAAGTATCTGTGATCTCTAATCCTGAGTGAGATACTAAGTTATTTCCTCAAGATAGGGCCTCATGTCTCTCATTTCATGAAATAAGAAACTATAGGTTAGAGGAAGTCAATTTCTTTGGAAGAAATTATCTCAGCTGAAAAATCATATATTCTCAGATCATGATATATTTTGTATATTTCCAAATATGCATCACAGAGCATAGCATTACAGAGGAAGATTGTAAGCAATCTCTGTAGAGTAAGAAGGTGTTCAAACTCAAGTACTTGAGCTGGCATGGAGTAAGGCCAAAGGACATTGTTAAGGGAGCAAACAGTGGGAGGTAGAGTATTTGCAGGCTTCACCTCAAGATAGCAGCTCTTTCCTGGATCTAGTTGTCACCTGTCCAGAAGGTTACAGACATTATGTGACGGTGTCTGAAGTGTCCTAGACATCTAGATGGTTTTAAAATGCTGTTAAATATCCTGAGCATTCACATCCAGACTAAACAGATGTGCAGTCTGTTGTAGTCAGTCCTCTGATATGCCCTAAGTAAGCATATAGGGATGCCTTCACTATCTGTGACTCTTACAGAAGTACTTTTACCTTGAATGCACATCTGTAAACTTTCAGATGTAGATACAACTATTCAGATATTTCATGTGCACAACAAATACAGATATATTTGGGAAGCCATGATATTCTCCTCTTAGCCTTTGTAGGTTATTAGAAGATTTGAAGACCTTGTAAAAGGCCCCTCTGTGGTCTGTAGGATGAATGTTCCCTTAAAGCACTGTTTGAATACTGTTCATTGTCACCCTCCTGCCAGGGTTTACACTTAGTGCAGGTGCAGGTGCATGTGTCACCTGGCTTGAGAAAAAAAAATGAGTCTCTTAATGAAAGTGTTACCTTTGGGGCTGGTAGGTTGGCTTAGTGGTTAAGAGCTCTTGTTGCTCTTACAGAGAATATGATTCTAGTTCCCAATGCTCACATGGTGGCCAGCAGTAACTATAGTCTAAGGAATCCAATACCCTTTTCTGACATTTGCAGGCACCAGGCATGTACATGAATGCATGTCTACATACATACATGCAGTCAAAACACTTATACACATAAAATTAAGTAACTCCTTAAGGAAAAATGATAAGTTTTGTGTTCAGATCCAGAGACTACTACACTGAAAACTTGGGCTGTAAAAAGGCAGAGAGGTGAGAGCAGAATTGAAATTCAGACAAACTGCAGTTCGCTGACTTCTTAGCACAGTGCAAGTGGGGCATAGCAGAGCAGGTATCAAAGCTGGAAGGGATCAGAATTAGGGAGATTATAACCCATTCCAGAGGACTGGGCCTAAGATCGAGGTAACATTGTGAGGTAACAGAACTCACAGGACAGTAGCCTTACCCATGGCCATTTAGACAGAAAATAAATAAATGAAAAGTACCCTCAGGAAGTAGTGGTTGACATAAGAAGTAAGGAATATGTTTTCTGACATCCACCTAGAGAGGACAAGTGGGATGCTCTTGCCCCTTACAGAACTTCTTTTTCACTGTGTGTATACCTGAGTATGTATCTCCAGGATAAGTACTCTACTCTAGGTGGCTAATATGTTACCTCTCATTTCAAACTGCTACCTCTACCCAGAATAATTCCAATACAATATCTAGTTTCTGAAACTAATATTAAGATGGCTTATTTGCATTCCCAAAGGGTTTCATCCTGCATGAGACATAATGATATAAGACCAGGATAATTCTGTCCCTCTCTGTCACCTCTGAATGCCAGACCCTAGAAGCTTAGGGACTTCAGAAGTTACCCTTTGCCATAACAAGCAAGGTCATGACTCTAGGATGAGTGTGGATTCTAATAAGTTGTCCTTGATACCCTCAACATGCAGATAGTCTCCAGTATGGAATCAGTCACTGGGAAATAGGAATTAATGGTGGATTTCAACTTTATTACCGTGAGATCTTCTGTTGTCATGCGTCCATTATTCAAGAAGTCACTAAATGCTTTTAAACATGGAAAGACAAATGATGACCCATAAAAGCCCAAAAGGTCCTATTTTTCTCAGCTGTCTCCTTTCTCTTGTCATGCCTTGTAGATATCATCTGTATTTCAGGAGGTTTGATTGTCTTGGTTTGCAACTTAGGCACAAATGTTATTTTCCCACAAACACCCATCCAGAATACTATGAGGGTCACCCTCTGCTACTAGCTATCTTTTTTCTGCTATGACGTCATGTGGTAGAGTTACTGTTTTGATTTGGTATGGCTGAGGGTAAAGACTTAGCTCATTGCACAACCCAGTGACCCTGGAGTCTGAGTTTTGTTTCTTTTTTTAAACATTTATTTATTTATTATGTATACAGCACACAGAAGAGGGTACCAGATGTAATCATAGATGGTTGTGAACCACCATGTGGTTGCTGAGAATTGAACTCCAGACCTCTGGAAGAGCAGTCAGTGTTCTTAATCTCTGAGCCATCTCTCCAGCCCAGAAAGAACCTCAGTAGTAAAACCCTGTCTTCTAAAACAATAAAGTAAATGGGAACAATTGACAGTAATTCCAGTTTATTATATGTGATACAGTTTGAAAAGGAGGTCCTTTTCCATCAACTCTTTTTATTAGATCCAGTTGCAAATTTTTCACTGTCCTGAATTCAAACATCACCCTAAAATTGGGACATCGACTTTTCATTGGCTTCCTCTAAACTTGGTACATAAAATAAAATCTAAGAGGAATTCTGGCTATACGGTAGACACTTACAAGTGAACTAAGTCTTTGGTGGTGATGCCTTGTTCTAAGAAGACCCAGGGGTGGTACTTTGAGCTTCACCAGCGGCTTTGCCCTAAGAAAATGGTTACAATTCATGCTGTCATGCATGTCATGGTTACATATTTTTCACCTGTCTGTTATAGGTGACCTGGGCCAACATTCCTTATTCTTAAAGAATATGCCTTTGGCCTGAAAATTCACTTCTCCCTTCTATTTCTTCCTGAGTAAAATTGAGATAAGTAATATTTCCTCTTAGAATAGTGCCTTGGCATATTGTTAGCCTTCAGAAGTGTTGACTGATACTGTTGTTGTTGCTATTGCTATCATTTACAATTCATGGAGGAATAAGAGAAACAGAATTCTTTGGATAATCTTTATGATAATTTTCAGCTCTGCTTGCTTCCATCTCTTCACACTATACCATCTTTGTTAGAAATAATAGGCAGTCAGGGGAGAAGCAGAGAGGATGTTGCCTCTCTCACTCTGAGAGTACTAAGAACAGAACTAGCAATGTGTCTAAACAATGGGTCCCCAGGACAGTCTGGCTGTCAGCAGGCAGTTTGTCTGTCTATATGTCATCATCATGAAACTAAGGTGCCTTTGGGAGCTTCAGTTAGACAAAAATACTGTAAGATGTGAATAAGAGAGATGACTGTGTGGATTTGAGTTCTTTTTTTTTTCAACAGTGGAACCAAATGCAGTCACATGCAGAGCCTCCCAAAGTAGAAAATACATTATAGCTTTGGCATCACAAACAATGGTACAAAGAATGTAAGAGCCAGAGAATGAGGAAGAGTGCTGTGAAGCACTGTCTGCTGTACATGACATGGCCATTGTTCCCATGAGCTCACAGCAGCTGCAGTTACCTACAAAAACCTCCACCACATGGAGCCTGTCTGCCATCCAGAGAGGACTTGTGAGGCCTCACCTCTCTCACATTACCAGGAGTTGTTAAGTAACAGTAGCCCAGGAAAGAGGGAAGTCATTTTCCCCAGCTACTGGGGTGTTGCTTATGCTCTAATAAACAATCTTCCATATTCATACTAATTAAACTCAGTGGGTCACAAATAATAGTAAAAACATACAAAAACAGAGATTACTACTTGGGAAGAAGAGCTCAGCAGAACTACAAAAAGGAGGAGAGGAGGGGATGGTAAAAATGTCAAAGCATGTCATATACATGTACAGGATTTTGAGTGGATGGATTTTAAAAAATAATGCATATCCATTGTCCCACTCTCTACTCAGCAATCATCTAAGGACATCCCTAGTCCCAGCTTGTTAGTAAATGGTAGGATGGTAGGAGAGAGGTTCGTGATTGTAGTGTGAGAGAAATTCCTTCCCTACTTGCAAAGCATGTGGTTCCAAGTAGTTTTGCATGTAGACTGAGACTGAAGAGGCACTTGGGCCCTAGATTCTACATCCAGCCTCTGGATTCCTAAACAAGAACTCCAGGAACTGTGGCCACAAAAGTTTCAGAAGTCATACACGTTCTACAGCCCATAATACCTGGAGTCTAGAAATCATTTGAACACAGAAGCATTTGTAAACAGCACCATGACCATGTAGAACCCTGAGCATTCATAATCATCAGCACTCCATAGCTACAGGAACAGTTAGAAGCATGTTATATATTGTACAGTCATTTAAAGGAGTATTAGAACACAGGAATGTGGAAAGCATTGAGGACCACACTCATTTGATAGAATGCTTTCCTTGTATACATAAGGCCCTGATTTGATCACCACTACTACATAAAAATGTGGAGTGATGCACTCTATTATGTCTAGTAGTTATATTAGCTGCTAAGCACCTGGCACATGGCTGTCCAAGTTGAAATAGTTTGTATGTGTAAAATACTCATCAAATCTAGTGCACAGTGAACAATGTTTTAATTGCATGTATAAATAAAGCTGCAATTAATTACAATTGCATTCACTTCTCTCTTTTAAAATCTGATTGCAAGAAAAAGTAAAATTACACACATGACCTCCCCCCAGTATTAAAGACCAGTGTCAAACTCTGAAGCCTTATCACTGGGGAATGCTTGCAGCTGCAATGAGGGGGTTGAGCATATGCAGCAGTCATTCAGTTTCCCAGGCTGCCTACTCTCAGGCCAGCCTTATCATTTTGCAGTAGCAGGGTTGCTTTGGTCTCTATAAGCAAATTAAGCTGCTCTCTGAAAACATCATGATTTTCCTCTCAGACATTTTTCCACAACTGTGTACATTTTTTTAGAGAAACCCAGCCAAATCAAAAGCAAACGTAACAATGTGCTGTGAGTATCTTATTACTTGAGATGAGTCAGAATCATGCTATTCACCTTTTCTTTATAATAGCAAATGGAAAGAAAAATTCACCAAGCTCCTATTTGTCCTAGCACTGAATAGACAGGACAGTTCCCTATTCTCATCTGCCTGGAGCTACATAAACAAGTGCTGAGGCCAGGCTGAGCCAAAGCTGCCACAGCTGGGTAAGAGGCAAACCCTCAAGCTTCACTCTGAGATCCCAAAAGGAAGGCATATGAGGCAGATGAGCTTCCCAGACAGATGGGAGTCCTCAGTGCTCTTTGCTTGCCCCTCAAACCTTATGCAGCAATAGCATGAACAGTATCACATTTTCTGCAGTCATCACCTCCAGTTCTGTGTGAGAAAATAGCTCTGGCTGTGTTTATTCAACATGTGCAGGCTGATAGCAAAATGCCCACTCAGTGTTTGTTTTCTTTCTATTTTCTTGGTCTTCAGCCACAATAAACTGCCAATAAGTACTGTATCTAAAATTTGGTCATTGTTGGAGCTGGGGGAGGAAGCCTGGGAAGGAAACATCCGTGCACATTTGCTTTGTGTCAGCAGATGCGGTGCTCTCTGTCCACTGTGCACTGTTAGGTGCTACACGCCTCATGCTCTCTTGTAAGCCCAGGAAGCTACTCTTTGGGCTCTGTGATTAAGTCCAGATGAGCTTCAAAGAGAAATGACCATATTGTGCTTCATTGTAACCCTTTGCAACAGTGGAGAATGGGTATGGAGGAATAGCAAAGTCCACTAGATCCCTACCCCCAGAAATCTTAGATAGGAATTTGTTGACTATGGCATTGATCTTAACTATATAACCCTTCATGCAAAAGCTCAGACCCAGAAAATTGCAATCCTTAAGATACATCAAAAGTAGGGCAAGCTGAAGAAGCAATGAAAGGAGTCATTGCTACCTTATTCAGAGATAGTAGGGACTTGGCAGCTTTTGTAAGAAGCAAAAGCCAAGGGCTGACAATGGTAGACCTTCCTGCACTCCCCAAGGCACCCAGATTGGCTACTTCTGGCATATGTCTACTCCTTCCTGAATAGCTCTGACCCTAAGGGCACAAGTCACATCCAAGTGCCAGGGAGCAAGGCCAGGACCATGGGAGAATATAGGTGTGCTGGCTGAGTCTATGACTGGGTGTCCATCAGTGAGTGGACAGGAAAGTCTGTAAGGATATAGGTGAAAGGGTAGCTTTAGTAGTATGTAACCTCAACCTTGAGCAAGAAAGTTGGTCTGGATGCAGGGAATATGCTAGCTAAGAGAGCCCATACACCTAGAGCTGAGCTACTAATGAGTAGTTGAGACTGTTCCTGGATGATAGCAGGGGGTGAAGGACTGAGACTGCTCTGAAGTGACTGTAGCCTTTTCCATGAGGGATGACCAATGAGATCTTCAGACTAATAGGCTCCTGTAAGAAAGAAGGCCTTGCATACCATTCATGTGAAAAATTTTTAAACTCTTACAGCAAAAAAGAATCATTAACTAGAGTCCAAACAGTTTAAATATTGCACATTAAAATAGGCTCATCAATCTTGGTAAACAGGTCAGTAAAGTACTTGTCATATGATCATGAAGAACTGAATCCAATCTCTAGAACCTACGATTAAAAAAAAAAAGCTCCGGATGATGGCATGTGTTTTTATTTCTAGTACAATGGAAGCAGGGACAGAAGGATCTCCATCGCTCACTGACCACACAGTCTAGCCTACATGGAGAACTCTAGAGAGAGGCCCTGTCTCCAAAACCTCCACAATCATGCACATAAAAGCACCCTAATATGTAAGCATGGACTTAAAAAAATTACTGTCACACAGGTACTTTATGTAAAACAGCCTCTGTAAATCCTCCTTTTCAGGAAAGCACACCCTAGCTTGCCCTCATCCATAGGCATGTGTGGTGTTTATGGCATCACAGTTATCCTATATATATATATATATATATATATATATATTTCTTTGGCTTGATTTTTTTATGCATTGTGTTAGAAGCAGCATTAGTCTGTGTTTCTTCATAGGCTCTCTGATTGTCATGGTTACTGATTAGACTGTACTTCTCCACAGGCTCTCTGAGGTCAGAATCACTGATTTTCTTGCCCTTTACAAATAGACAGCTCTCTTTACTGCTGAATATTTTACATTTCTTCACAGCATACAATGACTACTGTTGCATTTATATTTTCTCCTCCCATTGAGTTGTTTCCTTACAAATATAAAGTGTTTGTTTGTTGATATATGATCCCAATTAAAATCAGTAGCAGCTCTGTATGTCTTATATTCATTGCAGTTTCATTAGTTCAAAGTGATTTCTAGTTTACCATTTAGAATAAATTGGTGGAATTCAGTTTTAATTCTTACTGACAATCTTCCCTTCAATGTCTCCCTGAGTGATAGAACCACACATTCTTTGAAGACAAATACTTTGATGTAAAAAATATTAAATATAATATTTTGCTGGAGTTTAAGCATCTTAAGCTACAAGTATAAATCTAAACAGTGATCTGTTTTACATGTCAAATACCATTTTGCCTAGAAATTTCCATATTTTCCTCTGCCATATATTCTAGTAAATACTTGAATTTATTTTTTTTCCAGCACATGAAAGAGAAACAGCTTTGGTAAACTGCATTGGAACAATTAAAGACCAAAAGGAAAGCAGTGGAGAGGACAATTGGGCACCTCTTGTGGTCCTTATTAATTGGTCTGCATGCACACACATCTCCAACCAGCCCCTTTTGTCTAGCCTGTCAGAGGACATTAGCCAAGACTGATCCTGAAGCTACTTCCTGGCTCCCAAAAGGACATAGTCACTAAGAAAGAAAGACTCATTTATTAGAATAAAAATTTTGCTGCGTAAGTGAGGATTGTACAAGGCACATTTCATGCATCATTATCTGGGCCTGATTAGCAATGATGGAAATTGGTCCTCAATTTTAACAATCAGTGGAAAGGAACCTTCAGCTTTCACTGAATATGGACAATTGCCATAGACATGTCTGTGTTTTCTGCACAATAGGAAAATAGAGGCAGAGGCCCTTGCAGAGGCAGCTTTCAAATTGTTTGGGCAGCACTTGTCTCACATATGCCATTGTTCCTGTGACGCAAATAAATCATGACCTCCCTCTCTAGAGCAGCAGGATGACATATCTTAGGATGCCCCATGCCACAGGGAGCCACATTGTCCCTCTTGATCCTAGACATGGCTGGGCCACATGGTCAGTACAGCCTATCCTTACTCAGGCTTTGGAGCATGTGCACCTAGCTTTAAATACTATGTGACCTTACACATGTCAGTTGGTCTCTCTTTACAGTTTCCTATCAGAACAGTGACAACACCTTACCTTATAAATCATTTGTGAGGGTTGTAATAAGGTGATTTACACAAACAGTCTCTCTTCGGAGTCCAGCAGGCAAACGCTGCTTCTCTAGCATGGAGGCATTTGATCCTCTGGAGCTTCCTCTGAAAGGCCTCCAAGAAGGAAGCCCAGGGTGGTGAGGGCAAGAAGGGAGCTTTTACACTATTACAGCGGGCATAATGTTTTATGTCTCACTTATTATGGTCTTTATGGTTACAATAAAAAATATTCCAAATGTAGCACAGTCAGGTTCCCAAGCCCCCATAACTCCCTTATTATGCCCAGTACAGAAATTAAGATGTAAAATTGTGATGAAAAAGAAATATATCAGTTAGTATAAAAGCCTCTTATTGTAAAGAATGAACTATTTCTCACTTTCCAAACCTTGCAGGTGGATCACTGCAGAGGATAACAGAGGGTGGCATGGGGCTCACAAAATTGAAGGACTGTTGAATACTACCCATACAGCCCATGTGCTCCCCTCTTAGGTTGTCTTTGACAGCATAAGAAGTTCAACAGTGTCCTATACCAGAGCCTAAGAGGCCGCAGCCTAAGGGACATTGATAAAATGCAAATATTCAGGAATAGATGTTCTAGCAGTTTGGAGTCTAGCAGGAAGACACAGCCCTGGCATCATGACATATAGATGGCCTTCAGGTGCCTCACTTCTTAGAATGCCATGTTAAGTGCAACTCAGATATGCCCGTAAGACCAACCAGCATGCTTTCTTGTCTGGTATAGCAGAATGAAGACATAGGACTACATTACAACTACATGAGGTTCAGGTGTTAGTAACATTTTGGGGCCAATATGAACATGGCACTCCAAACATATCATATATTATATGCATAACTTACATGCCTTATAAAATATACACATGTATACACATAACTCATGCAAATCTATGTAGTTCTAAGGATATCAGTGGTTCAGTGAATGTGGAATTACTTAGCTTTCAGTACGAACTGAAGTTTCTGGGAAGGATTACTAAGTACAAATAAGTACTTGGAAATTAAGCACTCTTCCTTTCTCTTTGTCTCTCCTTAGAAATGAGAAAGTTACCATGCCTCCAAATGATGATGAAGACTTATTCATTAATGGACACCTCCATCAGACCCTAGCCGAACTTGAGGAAGACCTGGAAGGTAAGTCACAGGCCTCCTACTTTGATAGCATCCTGTATGACCTTACAGGAAGTCACTTTTTCTAAGTGCTTTGGTGTGACTCCACAAGAAAGAAGTCTAGGGATTGCAGCTTGTTTTGGATGTGTTGCTTGTATGTAAGGGCTAACCTCCTCTCTAAGGTAAGGGATATTCTTGATGCACTGTTTTCTGTCAGGGCTCCAAGCAGTACTAGAAAATGTCTCAGTAGTTTTTGTTTGTTTGTTTGTTGTTGTTGTTCTTTTTTGCATAATATTTTTATTTATTATTTGCATTTTATATCATGCACCCCATCAAACTCAGTTAGCAGTCCTCAATTTCATACCCACTCTTATGATCTCTTCATTTACAAAAAAGCCCATTCATGCTGTTCATTTACTTACTGGAACATAATTAAACTCCCTGTGACCAGCCCCTTAAAGAAAATGAGTCCTTCCTAACCCACACCCCTGCTAGAAGCCATCAATGCAGAAGTGAAGCACTGTGTCATTAACTATAGCCTTGAGATCTTGTATATAATGACATCTTTTTTTTTTTAATCCACTAATGAGTGAGTATATCCCCTGCTTATCTTTCTGGGTTTGTGATACCTTGCTTAAGAGGATATTCTCCAATTCCATCCATTTGCCTGCAAATTTTAGGACATCAGTTCTTCCTACTGTTGAGTAGTATTTTATTGTGTAGAGGTACCAAAGTTTGTTAAACTATGTTTCAGTTGAGGGGTATCTAGAATGTTTCCAGGTTCCTGCTATTACAAATAATGCTCCTATGAACATAGTTGAGCTAAGGCTTTTGCAGTGCGAAAGTGCATTTTTAGGGTATATACAAAATAGTGGTATTACTGGATCCTTGGGGAGATTGGTTCCCAGCTCTCTGAGAAACAGCCATACTGCATTCTAGAGTGGCTGAACAAGCTTACACTCCCACCAACAATGGAGGAGTGTTTCCCTTGCTCTGCATCCTCTCCAGCATAGGCTGCCATCTGTGTTTTTAATCTTAGCCATTCTGACGTGTAAGGTGGTATCTCAAAGTTGTTTTCATTTGCATTTCTCTAATGGCTAAAGATGCTGAGAACTTTTTCAAGTGCCTTTCAGTTATTTGTAATTCTTCTACTGAGAATTTCCTTTTTAGGTCTAAACCCCATTTTTTGATTGGGTTATTTAGGGTTTTGGGCTCTAGTTTCTTGAGTTTTCTATATATTTTAGAGATCAATCTTCTGTCACTTGTAGGGTTGCTAAAAATATTTTCCCATTCTATAGGCTGTCCTTTTGTCTTATTGACTGTGTCCTTAGCCTTACAGAAGCTTCTCAGTTTCAGGAGGTCCCACTTACTGATTGTTGTTCTTAGTTTCTGTGCTACTGGTGTTATATTTAGGAAGTGGTCACCAGTGCCAATGCGTTGGAGGGTATTTTCCACTTTTATTTTCCTTTCAAGTTCAGTGTAGCTGGGATTATGTTGAAGTCTTTGATCCGATTGGATTTGAGTTTTGTGCAGGGTGATAGGTTTGGATCTATTCACATTTTTCTACACACTACCATCCAGTTATGCCAACACCATTTGTTGAAGATACTATCTTTTTTCCATTGAATATTTTTGGCCTCTTTGTCAAAAATCAGGTGTTCATAGGTGTGTGGATTAATGTCGGGGTCTTCAGTTTCATTCCATTGATTCACAAGTCTGTTTTTATGCCAGTACCAGGCTGTTTTTATTACTGTAGCTCTATAGTATAACTTGAAGTCAAGAATGGTGATGCTTCCTGAGGTTCCTTTGTTGAGCAAAGTATTTGTTGTTGTTGAGTTGTTTTGGTTTTTTTTGTTTTTTGTTTTTTGTTTTTTTTGACAGAAAACAGTCCATCTGTTTTCTGTCAGGGGTCCAAGCAGTACTAAGAAGGTGTCTCAGTAGTTTTTAAAGTGTGTGAAGTAATAGTCCACACACATTAAAGATAGAAATATCCAGAATACCAAAATGAGATAGGGAAACCCAAGATGGGGCAAGGAAAAGCAGCTGTTTATTAAAACATAACTATTCCTTACCTGGTAATACAAAACACACAATTTTTTGTCCATGATAAACACCTTTGGCATGGAGTGCCCTATGGTGTTGCTGTTCTTTTTATATGTTTCTTGAAAAATAACACTATCAGGTCAAGGCAGATGTAAATCATTTCTGTAAGTAGGAACTCCTTCAGACAAGGAAGGCTACAATATTTCCTTCATGGCACACATCAAAAATAAACTAGAAACACAAAACAAAAATAAAACAGACATTAAAACTGACCCTGACTTTGTCTGATTCAATTTTCTGTCTCCTCTCATTGGTATTCAGTTGACACAACTGGGAATCTGAACCAACCATGTAGTCTCACACATTGTGACCACATGACCTACTGCATCATTTACTGCTCTGAAGAATCAATGTAATTCTAAAGACACCAAAGCTTACTTATCCTCTCTTTAAGGAATTAAAGCTAAATCCAATCATTTTTTTTTATATCCTGCTGTATCTCTAGTGTACACAAGAAATAGGAAGGGCACAATTCCAGTGCCCTTGAGAACATTTTTCCAGAATATCAAATGTAGAAAGCTGTTTTACAATTGGATGACTTGGCAAAATGTGGTGACTAAACATCTCACCCTGAAACATCATGAACCTGCAAATGGCTCTCTGCTGTATGGTAAAAGCTGTGATTCTGGCTCCAGGCAGATGTAGATTATAAATCAAGATAGCATTTAACAGGTATGCCTTTAGAAAAAAAAAAAAAACACACAGTAGTAATCCCTGGGGAAATCAAAGTGTTAGCCAGGCTTGCATTAACTCAGGCAGTGCCAATTGATAACTTGTGTTTATATTTCTTTACAGGAATGGAAGAAAATTATGAAACAGATACCAGCTCTCTAACCAGTTCCATAAATGGTGTGTCTAACCATTGTCTGCAAGAAGCCATAATCTCTGATAATGGCAGGGATGACATCCCAGTTACATTTATCGGGGAAGTTTCTGATGAACCCGTTGATTCAGGACTGTTCTCCAGGAGAAGCAACAGTGCTGCTACTTTTAACACAGAGGGCATTGCCAGCCAAAGATCTCACCTCTCCTCATTTCAGACTGACCATAGCCAGCCATATGTAAGGACAAATAGAAAAGAGCCTGACCCCTCTCCTCCTTCTCAAGATATCAAAAAGAGAAATCAGTCATTAGCACAGTTAGCAAACACATCTGAAGATGAGAACCCAGTTGTAATAAACCCCAGGGTTACTTCATTTGTTTCAAAGCTTTCCATAGATGGCCTAAAGACAAAGGATAAAGGCAAGGTGCACAGTTCTACTCACAGTGAGAAAACACAGGTAGGTCACAAAGTAAATTCACTGCCAGTAAATCAAAAGGATGGTGAGGATGAAAACCCCAACTCAGCACTGCCACCATGGTGTCAGCATGGGCAGACCTCTGGTGGAAGCTATGGACTCAAGTATGGCCTCACCACATATAAGATTGTTCCTCCCAAATCAGAGAGGAAGTGTTATGACAGGGATGTGTCCATCTCCACTGGTGCCATTAAGATCGATGAACTAGGGAATCTGGTGAGTCCCCACATGAATGGGAACAGGACCATATTCCAGTCATCAGCTGTTGTTGAAACAGATGCACAACCTATTGGAAAAGTCAAAGAGTTCTGGAGGCGCAACTCAATGGAAAAACACCTGAATGGGCCAGCAGAGTGTAAAGCCAAAAGTGCTCCCTCCACCACCACCACTGCCACAGCAGCAAAACCCCAGCGGGATAATGGACTGAAGGCAGTCTTGACACTGCCCACTCCCCAGCAGCAGACTGCCCCACAGGAACATGGGGCACACCTGGAGGAAGAGAGAAGTCAGTCACGTTCAGCAGTCTCTTGTCATGTGAAAGTGCCAGCAGCTAACCCCACAGAAGTCACATTCCTCAAGCCTCAAAGAAGAACATCCAGCCAGTATGTGGCCTCTGCTATTGCCAAGAAGATGGGGCCTCCAAAAGTCCGTGCTGATGTGGTCAGACCAAGTAAGACTGTTGAAAAGGGTCTTGGTGAACCAAAGCTGGTTAGACTACCTCCCACTGGGAAAGACGATGCAGCTTCCAGCCTATGCTCAGAGGCACTACAACATGAGCATGGTTCAGACCAGGACTCTGTCTGCCTTTCCAGCAACCCTGGTGTACAGATGCCAGCAGGAGAACATCCCAGGGTAGAGGTCAGCAGCCCATATGGGAAGTCATCTACTCCAGACTGTCTTGCTGCTGTCCACAGAAACTCCAATTTCCTTCCAGTCAGATCTTCCCAGAGGGATCAGGCTTCTGTGGGATCGAGCTGTGGTTTCAATGAAAAGCAAACTATAAGTAACCAAAAGTCAAGCTCAACATCTAAGACCATGCGGGCACTGGACAGTACGCACCCACCCCCTCTGCTCTTGGCAGAGGCCCATGACTCGGGGAAGAGAGTGATGAATGGTTCTGCACAGGCCCCACAAAATTGTGAGCCTCCTCACTGTCCAAAAGAGTCCAGCCCTACTAGCTACATCATCTTACAGACAGAGGAAAAGCCCAGTCCATTAACTACAGATGTTCAAGACACAAATGATGCTCTACAATCCAGCATTTTTGGGCCAAAGAAAAAATTCAAGCCTGTTGTTCAAAGGCCAGTTCCAAAGGACACATGTCTGCATAGTGCCCTAATGGAAGCTATCCACTCATCAGGAGGGAGGGACAAGCTCCGAAAGGTAAATGTGGTGGGCGTCAGTGGGGGTGTGTAGGGAGTATCTGAGTCTGTAGTAGATCTTGAGAGTGGAGGAAAAGCCTGCAGAGGCAGAGCTGCAAGTCTGTGGGTTCCATTTTAGCTACGTTCTGTCTTCCTCCTCTAAAGCTTTTAAATAAAAGCACTAGGGAGGCTGATGGGCCTTTATCTTGTCAGGCTCCAGCAGTACAACAGAAAAGATGTCAATCAATATCCATTCTCTGGGCCAGAGTAATAGCGAGACCAGTGTATGGGACCATCTGTACTCTGGACCAGAAACAATCTGTCATCTTTGTGTTAATGTAACAAAAAAAAAAAAAAACTTAGAAAAAGGAAAGGTATGTCTTTGTCTTGGCTGGAGGTTTGGAGGTTTTACTTTATTGTCAATTGTCAGTTAGCTTATTGCTTTTGAAGCAACACATTATGGTGACAATGTATAGCAGATCAAATGCTCACTTCATAAACAAAGAGCTCAAAGAGACAAGTGTCCTGCCATCCCCTTCAATGACCTCCAGTGAGGGACCTTGGGTCTCTTACCAGGTGCCACCTCCTGAAGTCTCCACCAGCTCTTATCAGTGATAGGCTGAAGACTATGCCTTTCATGAGCTTCTGGAGAACATCTTGACACTGAGATAGTAAGAGTCAGGCAAGGCCATTGCTTTCTGTACATAAAAATATATCCATATATTGATAAACACAGCTACACACTCTGAGACTGCATAGCAGTTTGGGTTCATGGTTGTGTGAACATCATTTGGTGTCACACAAGCCTAAATGACAACAGACCAGCACTCAACAGGGACTTTTTGTTACATCAAATATAATCAACAGGAAGTGAAAAGGTTGCTGCTGATGTAGCAGACCTCATCATTTTGGAGGTAGACAAAGGAATAAAACTATATCCTAAAAGTAGTTGTCCATGCCAAAATAACCATAGAACCTGTAGTATAGTAGATACATAATACAGTAATATCATCACCCATGTCATAATCCAGAGTTATAACTGAATGTAACTGTGGGTCATACCCATGCATGTCTACCAGGACAGGATATACACTTGCCACACTAGTATCATCCCAAGCACTTGCAAAATTCATTGCAGTAGGACATTAATATGGCTACAGTGTCAATGAGAGACAGGAATATTTTGGCTCTTTTCAGTTTTGCGAGTGTGCCGTTGACTGAAACATTATGTGATGGCATTAAATGGTCTTTCTACGGTAAAAAAAAAAAAAAAGAAAGAAAGAAAGAAAAAAGACAAGACTTTTGTGATCCTTCTTCATATCAGCTCTTTGAATACATCAAAATGTTATTACTAAGCCAATGATAATAATGAAGAGTTATTTCCTGCATTTTCCTCTATTTTTCATTTGAAACAAGGTAGAATGAGTCTAAGTGGTCTAGCCCAATGTCACCTACTAACATTCTCATCCAGGTTTACAAGATCTGCAACATGTCAGCTAGGGAAAGCTGGGAGAACATCAGAAATAGACCCTTATAAAGACAACATTTGATAAAGCCCCAAATCTATAGCCTTTGGTTCTCAGATAGCTGTCTCTCAACTTACTACAGAGTTATGCCATGGTAGCCCATAGAAAGCTGAAAATATTCTAAGTTAAAAAAGCCTCAATGCACTGAACTCAGCCAGGCTTAGCACCACTTCCCTGTATATGCTCAGAACATTTACATCAGCCTACAGTTTGGCAACATAGTCTAGCTCAAAGCCTACATTTGTTCTACAAATCTGTTGAATGACTCAGTAAAGTTTTTTAATACTGTGATGAAATTGGAAAAGAAAATGGTTGTGTGCGTATGCTTTGATATTGTGGCAAAGTCGAAAGCTCTTTTGGGACCTTCTGAATGTACCTTTAAGCAGACAGATTGAGTGGAATTAATTCTATAGGCCTCTGCTAATATGGGGTTAGCCTCTTCACATAGTCAGTGAAATAGGATGACTTTGTTAATATTCTAGACTGCAGAACCCACTTCAGAAGGAAAGCCAAAGAAACCATCTTACATGGAGACGGAGAGTGAGCGATCTGCACTTCTGGCAGCCATCCGGGGCCACAGTGGGACTCTCAGCCTAAGGAGGGTAAGGAAAAGGACCTCTCATATATAACAGGTTCAAATCTTGCCTATCCTTCTCCCCAGCAACCTAGGCCAGTACCACCAAGCTTCTATTCCTCTGACTAGATGGCAGTCACCATTAGAGCTGCAAACTCTACTTGCTTGGCACATTGTCACCCCAATCCTGGCTGCTGTCATGGTTACTGCTCATAGAAAGGCCACTGCCTATCCTCACAGAATGAGGCTGTACGAAGCTATCCCTGAATGTGCACAACTATAGGCAAAATATAATTGCCTTTAGGAGCAACACAGTGCACCTGTAGTTGTCATACATGGGGTTTAGGAATGGTGTGATTTGAACCTGTGGTTTTAGTGGATATCAACTTCTACCCCCAAGTTATTCAAGTTTGTATGTCTGGTTTCTATTTCTATCCCCACATGTGAAGGAAAGTTGAGAAACTAGAGAGCACTCCTGTGATACTTGATGCCTCTGAGCTATGCTTTGGAAGAGCACAGGGTTATGTGTATGCATCATCAACAGACAGATGTCCGTTTCTTGTGATTTACCATTAAGGAGTTGTTTGAGGTTCACTGTGAAATGGGTAGCTATGTGCTATATTCTTGGAAAAGCCCTTTCTACAAATGTAACTGTAAGTCCAGCAGGCTACTATAACAAAGCACCATAGCCTGGGCGGCTTAGAAAGAAGAGAATTTATTTTCTATGGTTCTAGAAGCTAGAAGTCAAAGATCATGGCAGCCACAGAACTAGTGATTTGATTTATAGGGTTATCTTTCTGGTTCAATGTATCTTCACACCAAGGCTTTGTGTGACAGAAAGTTCAAGGGACTCTTTTATAAGGTACAATTCTTTTCTTTTTTAATATTTATTTTTATTTTATGTAAGTTGGTGTTTTGCCTGTGTGTATAATTGTGTAAGGGTGTCAGATCTTGGAATTACAAACAGTTTTTAGCTGCCATGTGGATGCTGGGAATCCAACTCAGGTTCTTCGGAAAAATAGTCCATGCTCTTAACTGCTGAGCCATCTCTTCAGCCCCAGGGTACAATTCTATTCACGGTAGTTCCCCATTTATGATCTCATCACCCCCCCTAAAAAAGTCACTCAGTGTCATCTCTATGGGGTGTCACAGATAAGATGGAGTACATGAGCACTCTAGTAATCACTTAATTGTCTCATTAGGTGTCATCCCATGCCTCTGAGGAACTGCAGAGCTTCAGAGATGCTGCAGTCTCGGCCCCAGGTTTGGACAAAGTTCCGCAAGAAGATCATGGTGTTCCACCCCCACCTGTCCTTCCACCACCACCTCCCCAGGCTCCCCAGGCTCCCTCAGCCTCCATAACAGTTTCCAGGTTCAGTGCAGGCACCGTCAGCAACACAGTGGATGCCAGGCAAGCCTTGATGGATGCCATCCGCTCAGGTACAGGAGCTGCAAGACTGAGAAAGGTGAGTGTTGCCATGGGTAGCAGAAATGGAGACAAAGCTGATTGGGCAGCTCAGCTTCTGGAGGCCCCCACAGAGGGGTGGGTGAAAAAGAGCTGCACAGTTGGCAATATTTAAGCTAAACTTCCTTCTAACCCAAAGTCAGCACTCGTGCTAGGACAAGCTGGATGAAGACCCACATGTGCTCCCTAGACCTCCTACTGGGAATACAGCACCCTTAGCCTGTACCAGCATCACTGTTATTCCTCTACCCACCTTTATCTGTCATCATAATGGTAGCTCTTAGTGAATTAAAAGGCTCCCAACAGAGCATACACTTTTGTTTTTCCCCAGGTCTCTTTTTGTACAGTCTAGTGCAGGCCTGTGTACCTATTTCCCGCCTAGATACTGTAAAAAAAAAATAAAATAAAATAAAATAAACTGTGGCCTCTGAAGCAGTAAAAATTCCACCTAGCTTCCAATCTCTTTTTCGGCTCAAGATTACCCTGTGAATTCACTGACCTCTGTAGTTGCACATGTCTGCTGGATGTGAAAGATGATGCTAATAATAAGAAAGCTAGGGTATTTTAGATTTTTCTAAGAGATCATTTCTGAATCCTAAACTATGCTGTTCCTGAAGAGGTCCATAGGAAGTTAATCTTCACTTCATATGTAAAATACACAGGGCTAGAAAACCCAAGTCCCTTGGCTTAATCAGACATGGACTAGACTTAGTACAAAAGGTACTTGTTGCCCAGCCTATTCACTAAAAAAAGGAGGTTATCCATGAAGCCAAGGCTGGTCCACTTTCACAAAAGGCTGCTATTGCCATGAATAAGACAGATCTCGTTACCCAACTAGAAGCCCAATGGGCAGTAGAGAGGAAAGATCCCTAGGACATGTGGCTCAGAAAATCTCTTTTTCCCTAAGCACAGCTCCACGGGCACCCATTGACCACCAGCTCTTTGCTCTGCCAGAGCCTCATGGGTACCCCTGAACTGCAGTTTTCCAAGCTCCCTCCACATTCATTAAGTTCATTTCCATGGTTAGCACCACCTCCTTGGGCTTGTCCTGTTTTGAGAACAGCCATGGCTGTGCAGGTGTGACTCTATGTAGGCGCGCAAGAAGTGATGTTTTCTATCAAAGATGTAAGCTGTCTTCATTGGAGGAGAAGCCTACCTCAGGTCCCTATTCTGCAGCACTGGAGAGGGACGCACTCCAAGCAGGCTCCTCAGGAAGAAGCATGGGGCTTTTTTCAGGGCCATTTTGTTTTTCCATGTCTATGGAACTGGTGTATTTTTGAACCTGTATCATGAGTGGCTGAGATGGAATCATGGAAGTCAGTTGTGAATACAGTTCTGAGGCCTCTTTGGGCACCTGATAGCCATTTCCCAGAACTTGATTCCAGAGCCAAGTCGTCCAGAACCTTGTAGGAGAAGTCCTAAGTAATGTAGTGAAGACCATCACCAGACTTGGTTACTGGGCGACTAAAATCATGTTTTTCAACAACAACAACAAAAAAATCTATAGATAACATCTAAGTTCTGAATCAGACTCTTCAGAAATTAGAATCTATATGTCAGCTGAGTTCAACAGTCTACAGGGACTTTGCTCTAAGGTTTGGAGTAATTATATGACCTGTTCATTGCTCTAATATATTCTGAGAAATACTGAATATAATTTATCTGAGGCCTCCCTTCCTATCATTTCAGTGAGCTAGTCAACTATGGTTTGAAAATATTAAGTGAACATTTCCAAGAATTAACAATTGATGAATTATAAATGGATTGTGTTATAGTAAATGGGTATTAGTATTATAGTTGTTATTGTCTTCCTGTGCCTAGTATGTAATATAAGCTTTTAATGCCCATACTCATAGATGAAAGCATAGTACACGGGCTCTGGTACACTCTACAGTTCTAAGAACCCATGGGGGACTATGAAGAGGGAACTGTTGACTTGAATGCTGTGGGCACAGACTTGCTCTCAGTGTTTACACACATCTCACTGGCTGATAGTTGGAGCTTTTCAAAATAGATGCTACTTTATCCTTCAGTGATGAAAAGGATACTGTGTCAAGAGGAGCCAAAAGCCAAGGCTATTCAACTAACAAGTGGTAGTCTACAAATTGAAAATTCTGGCTTGCTTTCTTCAAGACTGATTTCCTCTGCTTTGCAGAAAGATAAAAAGAAGCAAGATTGAAACTGTCTGAAAGGAGAGACAAGTGATTAGGGAAGAAAGGGAGAAGAAGTAAAGGAGAGAATGAGAAGGTCTGCACTAGATATGGCAGCTGAAGGTGAGGAGGAAGCTGGCCAGTATGCTCCCCAGGCATGCTTGGAGGAAAGGTCATTACAGCTAAAATGTCCTAGCCAGGGTAACAGACACAGCTGTCATTCCCCACATGATCCCAGCTTTCACTCACCTATTAACCTGGAATCCACAAGACCAAGTGTTGATTATTTCTTGGACTGTCTTAGCTCTTGGTTTCCTTATCTACTATGGAAAGTATTGGTCAGTAATTGTTTAAGGATTTATATGGCATGTTTGTCTACAAGTTGCTTTGGAGATTAAAGCTGGGTCCTGGGTGATATGAGGCAAGATGACACTGAACAGGTTCTTGTCAGTCTGTCACTGTTATATCCAGATGACTTCTGCCACCTGCTGCAGAATATGGCTTAGGAACCCAAGCAGGATGACACACCCTCCTGAGCAGCCCATCTCAGCCTCTCTGGTGGGCCGGGGATGCAGGTGCTCATGGGCTACACTGCCCTCTCCTGGGCAGGTGCTGGATCCCTAGGGGCATTCCCCCACCTTTGTGGCCACTGGTTTGTCTTCCTCCTGAAACTTTCTGCAGAGCAACATATCTGGACATAAGGGAAAATCAGTTCAGGTAATGGTTGCAAAAGCTAGTCAGATGGTGCTTTCCTGCTGTGTGGACCATGGGCTACGGTGGCTCTGGAGTGTCAAAACACATGGGCTTTCTCACTTACTGTTTCTTTAGCTCACTACCCCTCTTTGGTCCAACTGACCTTGAGGAAAGTCCAGTAAGTCTGTGGCTTTTGAAGCCTGTCCTGAGCTCTCTACAGTTAGGCATATGTGTGGCTCTTCACACTGGAGTAGTCAGTGTAAGTTCCTACTCAGATGGCCCCTTGAATCTGGCTCTCCAGGATTCTGTGAGAGGCTGCAGTACATATCACAGGATGCTTCCTGTCTCCTAAGAAATTAAAAAAACCTTGACCCTAGCAGGCAAAGTCTGATGGTTGTTCACTTGTTCACCCTCCTGTGACTCAGGTCTCATTGGGATAATGATGTCTATGATACAGAAGCTTGATGGAAAAAGAATAATTATCTTAAAGATGGCATCATTGTTTTTCACAGTTGCTTTCATGGTGTAAGTAGCCCAGGTCTTTGGCTGTTGACAACTGCTAGTAAACTCCCAGCTGCCTGATTTGCTTCTGGTTCCATATGAGGACACATGCAACTCTGCTGTAAGCACTCCGGTTTCTTCCTAGGATGTCCTCTTCTCACAGTTAGGTTTCAGTGCACAACCACCTCCCCATGATAGCTTCCCCCTTCTCCTTTCAGTCTTTCATTCACAGCAAAGGTAAAAACCTTTTGCATCCAGCTGCCTTGACAGATCCATGTTAAATGAATTGTGTCGGGGGCCTGGAATGCACACACCTTGTTTCCTCTTGCCTCTGTGTATATGCAAACATGCGCACGGCAGTGCTTCATTCCCTAAGCCTTCAGTAGCACCTTTCAGGATGCTGGCACTGGGAGAGCCTTTCAGATTAGACAGATGAATGAAGCCTCATTGTGCCTACAAAGAGCACTGTGGCACAGAGACACAAAAAGAGAGAAGTAACCTTTCAAAATAGTGAAGGACTTGCTTAGACTCCCCACCCCGCCCCACAGAGGGCAGAACAAGTGCCTGCTCTATTCCCCTGGGAGGAAAGGCTATGACTTCCATTTGATAAATAGGCAGGTGGGGTACTGATATCCTGTGACTTTTCCTGGCAAAACATTCCTAGGTCAGCACCTTTGTAATGCCCAGACATCTTATCAGCTCCTGACCGCCTTGGCAAATGCCCATGAGCCACACTGAACTCACACAGCACAGGTGCCCTCTTTCCCACTACAGGAATCACAGATGTAGACACATGCCTGTCATGCCTCTTGACCTTAACAGGAAGCCCCAAGAACTGATTAGACATGTGACATTATCAGGCGGTCCCAAGCTAGAGAGGAGAAAAAACAAACCTCCTCCTTCTCAGCCAAAGAGAACGCCATGTTCCAAGGACTAGGGAACAGAAAACTGTGTCAGCATAGAACTGACTCCTAAGTACAGTTGCTTCAAATGCTGGGCCCAAGTCATTCATTGGGTAAGCCTAGCTATAGGTAGTTAAATTGGAATGGCCTCGAGAAAGGCAGTCAAGATCTTTCTGTGATATCTCTCCCATGGTAGGTGCTGTCTCGGAAAATGGAGCCTGGGATAAAGCATGTTAGGAACCTGCTGGGTGCATTTATTCTTCTGGTTTTCACATATACTCTAAACTCTCCAAGAGTCTCCTTCAGTCCCCAGGCTGGCTCTGTTTTCCCATGTTGTCACTATGTAATTTTCCCTTCATAATGCAGGTCATAGCTCCCCATTCCCTGGGAGCTAGTGTAAGTCCTATTGGAAATGGGCCACTGTTTGCACAATGTGGACTTACACAAGAAGACATATCATCAGCCCCATCAATAGCTGCTGGCATAGAGTGGGTACTGGGTCATGAGCTGGAAGAAGAGTTAAGAGAGTAAGCCTTATCCACGGTGTGCTGCACATCTCAGCCCTCCTGTTGTATCCTGTTGTTCCTACGCCCAGAGATCACTGCCCATTAGAATCAGTAGAAAGTCTTGCCAGATACCCAGTTCACACTGGAAGTGGTTACCTTCCTTTCCTTTGAGAAATAAAATGACCTTTGGGCAGTCCTCCTTCCTGGCCTACTTGTACCCTCAGCTGTCAACCAGCTGCTGGCTCCCCTGGATTTCTCAGTGCCTACAGTCTGTCCACCCAGCCTGGAAGAAAAACACTTAATGAGAAAACTTTCTGATCTCTTGACAATTTCTTTTTGCCATAAAAATCATTCTCCAGCAGTATTCCCCAGAAGCCCTGTTCACTTCATCTTTTTCCATGCAGAGAATATTCCCCTTGGCAAGTAAGGAAAAACAAAAAAAGTTAAATTTTTGTAGTTTTCTATATTTTCTAGTGACTACTGAAGGACTTTTCTTTTTGTCAAAACAAAATCATATGAGACTCGTGTAGGGAGCATGAGTCTTGGAGGAGGTCCTAGTGTATGACATCCACCCTGATCCCTGCTTTGAGACTTTCTCCCATCCGCAGTTCTCCCCTCCTTCCCCACACATGTACCTGTCTCTCACGCTGCTGGTCTGCCGGCCACAGTAGCAGACTCTCAACAGTAGAGCCACCCCTGATGCCAATCTAGATGGCAGTTACTCAACAGTGGAGCCAAAGCCTGAGATGACATCATTTGCTGTCAATATAAGCTCAGACTTCATTGACAGTTACCTGCCTCCCTAAGCTTGCTTCACTGGAATTCTAGATAGATCTTCCCCATGCTGTCCTTTTGCAGCTTTTTTTATACATACAAAAAAAGTATGAGCATTACTTTCCTCTCCAAATTTTTTTTCTAACATACTGAGAACTGTTCCAACCCATGTTGCATCATCATATTGTTCCTGTTGGTAGTGGACATGACTTCCAGATCTTCTCCAGTGCCTATGAGAGCAAAGGACGACTAGCTGTCTTGCCTCTCCTGTCTCCCTTCTCTTTCCATCACCAGTGTGCTCCATTCCCACATATCCCCATGTGTTCTGAGAGACTCACCTAGGCAAGATATCACAATACCCCAGAAAGAATGATCTTGGTATCCTAGCATTAGTGAGCTAGGAATGCCCACTCAGCCTGTTGCTCCATTCTAAACCCTCATCACAGATCACTAAGCCTCACCCTGGAAAGTATAGAGTCTACATCTATGGTGTTCTCCAGAAGCCCAGATGTCAGTAGAGAAAGTCTAGTGGGAGTTCCAGCTATTGTTGGCCAGAGCCTTCTGCTTGCCACTTCCCTCCTGTGAAAGGAATACATGTATCCTGCCTCATGTGTTCTCCTATGCTGCCTCATGATGTACTTCCATAGACCCAAAATCCTGGACTGACCCACTTCTGGATTGAAACCTCCAAAACCAAGAGCCACACAACCCTTTGCAGTCTATGGGGAAGCATGCCAACCAACGGGCACCCTGGAACCACACAGTGAGAAGGTGTGCTGGCCAGTCCATTGTGCTAGGCACCCTGTGAAATGACCTCAACTACCTGACAACTCTGCAATAGAGTGCTCTCGCTCTCTCTCCCTCCCTCCCTCCTTCCCTCCCTTCTTTTTTCCCTCCCTCCAGTGGAAGATACAGAAGTAAACAAGTGGGAGCAGTTCCCAAACCATCATCCAGCCAAGGTACAAGTCAATAGTCCACAGTGTTGATCCTGCCATTCACACACAGGCTAGTTTTACATTTGGGGAATTTTTGAAATGAACTGTCTCAAGGCTGGAAGATTTGCTTGAAAATCTGTCTAGGCTTCACAGCCATTTCTTACTCTGACTTCTGTAAAATACAGTTCACCAAGCTTCATTTTTTATATTTGCACAAAAGATTTTTTATCATTTTTTATAGAAAAGACTTCAAACATGTTGAGAACTTGAAATAAGTGTGCAGCAAGCATCTCTGTACCTAGCCCCAAGCACTTTTGATGGTGACATTTGCTTTAGCTCATGTCTATGTCCTTCTTCACTATTTACCCTTCTGCTACCTGCACACACTGTTTCTTCTTTTGTTGAAACAAGATCTCACTGTGTAGCCCAGGCTAGCATTGAGCTCATTGGCTCCCCTGTCTCATTCCTCAGAATGCTGGGATTACAGGCGTGTGACTGTCACACCTGCCTGAGGATTTTATCTGTGTGCAGTAGAAGTACTTTGCAAACATTAGCATACTTGACTCCTGGGTGACTTCACCTATTTGTTACTGGAGTTTGCTTTTTACAGTTGTTTTTCAGGTAAAGATATACATAGAGTGGCATGCACCTATTTAAGGAGCTTAAAGGTCATTTTAGTGGGGCTCTATTCTAACCGTCTTGAGATTAGTTTTTTATAATAATCACAAGAATTAAAGCTGAAACAGTATTTATAGAGAATTTGCAGGTGTGTCAGGGTGTGTATATGTTTGTATGTCATTTGTAGCTATTCATACTACCTACTCTGCTGTGTCACAATTTGTATAGGCTGAGTGGAGAGGGAAGGGTCTGATACAGTTGGACGACTACTAACCCAGACACTGGCTATAGAGCAGTAGAATCAAATTACCAGGAAGAATGGATAGGGCACATGTAGGAAGAAGGACACGACTTTTTAAAATGGTTATCAGGAAGCTTCTTCACTCCAGAAGGTAATTTTGGGGACTAGATTTATCATCCTACCTGAAGAAGCCAAACATTTAGGAAAATGTGACTTCAAAGTAATTAATCATTGAGCCATAAGAATCATGGTCCATGAGAGACATGATAAGCAGATAGTAAGGCCTGCATCCAACATCTTTGTCCCCTACAACATCTAAGCTGCACTGTAGAGAGGGTGCTCACACAAGCCTGATGTCCTTGTTAGGGTTAGTGGTGCTGTGATGAAACACAGTGACCAGAATTACTTGCACATCATTGATCACCACTGAAGGAAGTCAGGGCAGGAACTCAAACAGGGAAGGAACTGATGCAGAGGCCATGGAGGAGTGCTACTGACTGGCTTACTCCTTGTGGCTTGCTCAGCCTGCTTTCTTACAGAATCCAGGACCCCCAGCTCAGGTGTGGCACCACCCAAAATGGACTGGACCCTGCTCCATCAATTGCTAATTAAGAAAATGCTCTGCAAACTTGCCTATAGTCTGATCTTACGGATAAATTTTCTCAGTTAAGATTACCTCATCTCAGAAGACTATAATATTGTGTTAACACAAACTATTCACTATGACCATGAACTCCTTGTTTGAGAAGCAGAGCTGCAGTCCCAGAATACCAAGGCAGCTGGCATGCCCCGCAAATACTAAAGAGGAGACTGTGACATGGAGCAATCCAGAGACCTGTAGGACCTGTTTGAGTATTAAGCCTGACGAGTAAGGCTACACAGAGAACCACCAAGGAAGATTGGAAGAGAAAAATCTGGAGCACTCAATTGGTTCTGAAGCTGGGCTCAAATGTCATGCCTTTGAGGTACTGGATAGACACTCATCTCAGCAGTGGGCAACATTCCACATGTTCCTCTACTGCCCCAAAATCTTTCAAACAGGAATCAAACTGCCTCCAATGACCACATCTCAAACCACATCTTAAGAATATGCATATGAATTTGAAGCTACTTAATATTCAAGGCAAGATTAGCACTTTCTGGCACTCAATAAAACATGATCAGGTAACAAAATGGAAGGTCAGCTTGCAACATTAGCTACGTAACATGACTCAGACCTGCCCATAAGGAACTGAGGTATTAGAAACAGTTAATGTAGGTACATCTAAGTACTGCAAATAAAAATTATGTTTATGACTATGACAGGATTAAATTATAAATTAGTAACAAAATGACCTCAGGAAATTCCCCAAGTATAGAAATAATATAGTTTAAAACAAGCCATGAGCAAAAGAAAAAAAGCGGGGGAAGAATTAGAAAGTAGTTGGAGGTATGGAACACTGCTAAAGTATTAAGATTTCCAGATAATTCCATGGCACTTTGTCATTCTACAGCGGAGTTCTGTTCTTCCCTGGGAAGCTAAAATACGAAGAGTGAAGCTGAAGTCTGAAACCAGCAGGGAAAAGTAAAGGTCAGAGCAGGAATCAATAAAATCAGAGAGAAAACTGATTCTAAACATTAAACCCACAGCTGGTTCTGTAACAAAACCAAGAAATCTCTAAGACTGGCACAGGATATAGCAAGAGAAAAAGATTCTTTGTCAGTTTTGGAAAGGAGACCTAATATCACACAGATTCTAGATTCTACAGGCATCCTAAGAGACTATTATCCAAAAGGAATATCACACACAACGTCATGCCATGGGTGTGTTACTTTAAACACTAAACTATGAAAATACAAATGCGAAACCTCAAAAGAAATGCATAAGCTGAACAGCTTCAGATCTGGTAAAGAAACTAAATAATAAGGCTGTCAGTAAAAGCCCCCCTACTCCTCCAAACCTGTGTAGCTTCCCTGATGATTTCTATGAATGTAACAAAAACCTCTAAACAAATTCATCCCAAAAGCTGGAGAGGAGAGCAGGCCCCAACTTATCCTATGAATCCACTGACTTCAGTGCCAAACAAAGATGGATAAGAAAGAAAACAATAGGTTGGGTCCCAGCACTTGGGAGGCAGAGACAGGTGGATCTCTGTGAGTTCCAGGACAGCTAGGACTACTACACAGAGAAGGCCTGTCTCAAAAAAATAAGAATAAGAATGATGGTGTGTGGTGGCCAAGAAAAATGTGTCCTAGGAATGCAAGATTGGGTTAACATTTAAAATATATTTCTATATAAACTTATTTTTAAGTCATCCTAATAAATTTCTTTGAAGCACTTGACATCATTTCTCATGAAAACTCCCTAAAGTAGGAAAAAAGAAATTTCCTTAAACTGATAAAGGCAATCAATGAAAACTGCCAGCTAGCCCATGCCTGACAATAAATAGAAGGATGAATACTTTCAACATCAAAAAGTAAGAAAATATCTATTTTCTCTTGTTTTCTTCAACACTATGGAGGGAAAAAAAGAGACAGAGAAGGGTAAGAAAATGGGCCCATCAGCAAAAGAATTAATAAAGAAGTATGTATCTATACAGTATCTACAGCAATAGCAGTGACATGGATAACTGTTGCAGTAGATATGAATTTCAAGACAATTATGCTGAAAACAAGCTGGCCACGAAACTTAGCCCATACTTTATTGTTCAACTGCTATAAAATTCTAGAAAACAATTCTGTATGCTACATGATTGGTGGTATTTGAGAGACCCCTGTCCAGAGAAGATTCAGAGATAAGCAGACCACTTGCTCAGAGGAGACAGAAGACACACAAGGTCCTCTTGCCACAACTGACTAGGAGCAGCCTAATCGTGAACCACTGAAGCCATGGGCAGATGCCATTGAAAAATACATATACCAATATAAAGAACAACAAGGCAACACCAGAAGAAACTAGTGGTTCTACAACTACAAGACCTGAACAGAGCAATGAAGAGGAAACAGAAGGAAACAACACCAAAAACACCTTTATGAAGATCATTGAAGCCTTCAAAGAAGATATAAAAAATTCCCTTAAAGAAATAGAAGAAAATACAAACAAAAAATTGGAATAGATGAACAAATCATTGAAAGAAAATCAAGAAAAGGTAAACCAAAACATGAAAGAAACATTCCATGAACTAAAAACTAAAATGGAAGCAATAAAAAGGCACAAAATGAGGCAAAGGTGGAAATAGAAAATCTGAAGAAAAGAGCGGAAACTACAGATACAAGCATAACCAACAGAATCCAACAGATGGAAGAGAGAATCTATGGAGTGGAAGACTCAGCAGCAGAAATAGATACATCAGTCAAAGAAAATACTAAAACCAAAAAAGCCATAACACAAAATGTTCAGGAAATCTGGGACACCATGAAAAGACCTAACCTGAAAATAATAGGAAGAAGAAGGAGAAGAATACCAGCTCAAAGGCACAGATAATGTATTCAATAAAATCATAGAAGAAAACTTTCCTAACTTAAAGAAGGAAATGCCTATAAAGATACAAGAAGTTTACAGAACACCAAATAGATATGACCCCCACAAAAAGTCCACTCACCACATAATAATCAAGCCACAAAACATACAGAGCAAAGAAAAAATTTTAAGAGCTGCAAAAGAAAAGGGCCAACTTACCTATAAAGGCAAACCCATCAGAATAACTCCTGATTATTCAATGGAAATGATGAAAGCAAGAAGGGCTTGGTCAGAAGTTATACAGATACTAAAAGAGCATGGCTGCCAACCTAGACTACTGTTCCCAGCAAAGTTATCAATCACCATAGATGGAGTAAACAGATTTCATGACAAAGTCAGACTAAAACAATACCTATCTACCAATCCAGCCCTCCAGAAAGCATTAGAGGGAATACTCCAAACTTAGGATCCCAGATACACCCATGAAACCACAAACATTCAATAATCCCACAGAAGAAAAGCCCAGAGAAAGGGAATACATACAAGCTACCACCAAAAATAGCAGGAAACATCAATCAGTGGTCACTAATATCCCTTAATATCAATGGACTCAACTCACCTATAAAAAGACACACACTAACAAGATGGATACAAAAACAGAAGCCATCCTTCTGCTGCCTACAAGAAACACACCTCAACCACAAAGACAGAAACAGGTTTAGAGTAAAGGGTTGGGAAAAGATTTTCCAATCGAATGGCCTTAAGAAATAAGCTGGGGTTACCATCCTAAAATCTAACAAAGTAGACTTTAAACTAAAATAAATTAAGAGGGACTAAGATGGACATTACTTATTCACAGGAAAAATTGGTCAAGAGGAGATTTCAATCCTGAATATTTATGACCCTAATGTAAAAGAAACACTGCTAAAGCTCAAATACCACATCAATCCTCACACCCTAATAGTTGGAGACTTCAGTACCTCACTTTCACCCCTGGATAGGTCAACCAGACAGAGACTCAACAGAGGAGTCTAACAGAGGTTATGATGCAAATGGATTTAATAGATTTTTACAGAAGCTTCCACCCAAATGCAAAGAAATATACATATTTTTCAGCACCTCATTGAACTTTCTCTAAAATTGGCCACATAATTATTGGTCATAAAGCAAATATCAATAGATACAAAAAATGGAAATAATACCTTCTATCATATCAGACCACCAGGGCCTAAAGTTAAAGTTCAACAACATCAAAAATTACAGAAATCCTACCAGTTCATGGAAACTAAACATCATTCAGCTGAACCACCTCTGGGTCAAGGAAGAAATTAAAAGAGAAATCAAAGTCTTTCTAGAATTTAATGAAAATGAATCCACAACGTACCCAAACTTGTGGGACACAATGAAAGCAGTCTTAAGAGGAAAATTCATAGCACTAGATGCCTATGTGAAAAGCCTAGAGAAATCTCACACTAGAGAACTAACAGCACAGCTGAAAGCCTTAGAACAATTAGAAGCAAACTCACCTAGAAGGAGTAGACGGCAGGAAATAATCAAACTTAGAGCTGAAATCAATACAATTGAAACAAAAAGAACAATACAAAGAATCAATGAGTCAAAGAGTTGGTTCTTTGAGAAAGTCAACAAGATAGATAAGCCCTTTGCCAAACTAATCAAAAAACAGAGAGAGAGTGTCCAAATCAACAAAACCAGAAATGAAAAGGGGACGTAACAACAGACCCCCAGGAAATCCAGAGAGTGCTGTTGTGATCTTGATTGTGGCTGTGGTGCCAGTGGTGGTACATGCAGTGTTAAAACATACTAACTTAATCCCACCACTAGGGGCAGCAGAGGCCATTGAGCTAAATTAGAGTCAAGCCTGGTTAGACAATGAGTTCCAGGCCGGTCAAGACTCCATCTTGAGATTGTCTTGTGTGTGTCTGTGTGTCTGTGTGTCTGTGTGTGTGTGTGTGTGTGTGTGTGTGTGTGTGTGTGTGTGTCTGTGTGTGTGTGTGTGTGTGTCTGTGTCCATGTGTGTGTCTGTGTTCTAGACTCTGTAGTGAATTTATTCTGCTAGTTTGGATTAACAATTGAAACTTGACCAAAGGAGCATGAAAAACAGGGTCTGGAGTTTGGAGGAAAACATTCTTATAAAGTGTGGACTCCCTACTCCATAAGCCTACAGCTGTGCCTTCTCCGCTATGCTATATGGCTGGCTTTGCCAAAGTCTTTCATGGTCATGAGGTACCACCTTTGCCCGTACTTCACCACTGCCCTAGAACTGCCTCTTTTGCTTCTTCCTAACTCACCCTCCTTCCCAGTTTCCTCTGTGCCATATATGTGCATGGAACACTGATGGCCCTGGCTATATCGCCTTCTCGACCTTCAGGTTGTCCCTACTATGCTACCCAACTTCTCTGTGGCACCTGAAGACAGGCTCCCATTCCAAGTCAGACAAAGGCAACTCTGACCACATCCTGACCTTGCCTCACCTCATCCTCTCCCCAACCTCATGATACCACCTGATTTCCTTGGATACCGGTCTTGTCTTAACCTTGGACCTTCAAGCTTCTATCTTCTCTTTGCTGCTTATCCCAGCACAGTGAAATTTCCCTTGGCTCCCCTATTCTTCTCCTAACCATTCTTCCCTTTTTTTTTCTCAATTGAAATTTTTATTGAAAAAAACTGATTCTTAGATTTATACTGGAATGCAAAGGACCTATGATAAACAAAATATTTTTCAAATAAAAAAGAACAAATCTCCTCATATAGATGCAGTGAATGTGGACAGATAACTACAACAGTGCATACAATAGAATCCAGAAACCAGCCCACTCAAATAGTCAATTGATTTCCAGCAGTGTTTCTGAAGCAATTTAGAGAAAGAAGGTCACCTCAGACTCTCTAAACCTTGGCTTTCCCTGGGAGGGGGAAACAAGAGATTTCATGGATGTGTTGGCCCTTTATTCCTTCTTAACCAGTAGCTAATGCAGCCATTTCCCCTCACCTCTGTTAGCTTGGGCAGCTTTTTACAGGGTCTCTGGAATCCTGTACAAGCATATCTGCCATGGGCATTTTGCATATGCTTTTGCTTCTGCTGAGGATGGAGCAACAGGACCAGAGCAGGCCCCTGGCGAGTTGGAGGTGTCAGATGGACTGGAAAAGGCTTTGTAAGGATCCACAGTATGGCAAGATTCATAATAGGTATCTGTTTGTTCCCAGGCTTCACCAAGGATGCTCAGAGAGGCTGACCCCAGCATGTGGGGGCACCAGAGGTCAGATGATGCTGAAAGAGCTTGGAAGGTGTTCCTGGGACCTGTTATCTGAGTGGAACTTGCTAAGCTAGCTGCTTGTGAGCATTTGACCCAAAGGCATTAATTTCTCTCTGCTGGATGTCCTTTTTGTCTATATCACAGATCTCTTACTGAATGTCACTATTCAGAAAGTATCCATTTGACTCCAGAGCTGATATATCTCCCTCATCTGTTGTGCCAGTGTCCCTGCAGGGTCATCATTCACACATTTTCCCCATTGCTATGCCACAGGTGGAAGCAGAAAGCCACACCACCCTTTAATCCACACCTGCCATAGATGTTAAGGCAGCTGTGGAGTTGACAATGCTATCACTATCTCCCCACATAATCCTCATCTGGTACTGTGAGAAGAGGCCACAGGCCAGGGGCTTAAGGAACTGCAGACAGTGGCTTTTCTCTACCTGGGAGGTTGGAGCAAGGGGATGATGTTGAATGCCACTGGGCTGGAAGCACAGCATTGAGAGTACAGAATTGTTCTAGGCCTGATAGACACTAAGCCCTTGGTAGACACTATACTGCTAGGGACCTAGTTGCTTCCCAAAGCTAACACCTGGGACTGAGATGTTCAGCTTACAAATAGGAGGAAATATGCTCTTACAGACATAGTATACCCATTGATCTTGAGTTACAGTAAGACTGTTGGGAAGACCCAGCTAAATGGAGACACACACACACCCCTCCCCGAGGGAGCAGAGCCTTGTGCACTTGGCTGAGGGTGGAGGAAGGGACCTAGAGTGGAAGCTTGATAAGTTATAGACATCAGATGGACTAGAGAAGCCCCAGCCCTTGTGAGGGGCAACTGAGAAAATATACACAAGACAGCCCAAGGGAGGTACTTCAGAATTAGCAGATATTTGTAGGGAATCCACCTACATCTTGGTCCAAAGCATCATCAACAAGGCTGCAAAGAGAGGGGATCCCTTGAATGTCAAGGTGACTAAAGTAGGAGGGAGCTTACAGAGCTGAACGGGATGGATTACTTGTGCTCACAAAATGAAAATATATTGGAACCCATATGAAAGTGGATAGGTAGCCTATGCATTCATCTCAGCAGGCCTTGCTCATATAAAACTATATGTGACTTGACTTGGAGCACAATTCATCTTATCTTTATATGAGTATCTTTAAACTCCAAATAGTGATAGTATATCACTTCTACTTTGAGTTGATATACAGGTGAACTAAGACTTGTATGGTATACCTAGTAGCCAACACACAGCAGATACAGTGGACATAAACTGAGGACTGTCAACCCAGTGGAGCTTGTAGCTCTGAAGGAGTCTGTTGTTTGTGTCTTTTGAGTATTTGCTTTGGATGATGAACTGAAAAGGTAGAGCATGGTGCTGAATTCCCAGTCCAGCACTGTCCAGACTGTGCCCCATTTTGATATTCCAGGAGAGAGACAATGGTTATTTCATAAAAAATCCATCTTAGTAAAACTTGTTGAGAGGCACCAGAGATAGTCCTCTAGATCTGGATTTCCTGATATTGGGCGATCAGGAGAGACCTGAACCAGCAGGAGTTGTGTGACCTTTCCTGCTAAATAGAGGATAAACTTGCATGCGCCTTCATCCACGCCACACATTTCGCTCATGCACTTTATGTATGTGACAGTGACTAAGCCTGCTAGAGTCACTGGCCCCAGGTGTCCCTTCCAGCAAAACTAGGTTCCTGACTCCAGGTGTCCCAGCAGGACTGTAGGTGAAGGAACACAAGGAAGCAATGAGCTTACTTTTCGGGGAAAGACCTACAAACAAGTAAATAGCTATGGTGTGGACTCCACAATGCTTTTCTTTCTCACATGTAATCACAAGTCATTGGAGGGTTTTGGGTGTATTTGTATTTTGGAATGCCTCCCTGGGATGGTAAGTAGCATGGCCATTGGTCTAGATTTCAATTCTCTAGCACGCTTTACAAGGATAAGTATGCACATTTCTCTTCTGTACACTTCGTTGCCCTTGGAGACAGTAACTCTATCCTCTTCACTGCAGGTTCCCTTGCTTGTGTGAGATCCTACCACTGCAGAAATCACCTGTACAGTTCCCAGGATCATCACTAAAGGATTCCACGTGACAGGAAATGAAACTATCAAGAAGTGGCACTTTTCTGTCTCCAAGCCAATATGGCCAGAGTGGATTTTCAGTGTTCCTACGTAACAGTCATAGGGGAGATGGTGCTTTGCTGTATGGCTTGTGTGCCAAGGACATGTGATCTGCCTCTGAATGCTCACAATTGCCAATAAACTGCTCTTGTTGGCAGAGTAATGGAAATAGGAAGGCTGGAGCCCAACACTCACACTTATAGCTATGGGCCCACGGAATCATGCCTTACTTGATCTTTGGATCTTTGCTATTTTGGCCACAACATGGTTGAAATCAGTTGTTTAAGAGCTTTTTGAATTCTAGATGGACAAAATCATGAATCAACAGAACCAGTCAGAATCTATCACATGCTACATGATGCTTTGGTTCTGGAGTAAGAAGAATGATTGGGGAAGGCTGCTTTGAGATGACTTTTGCAGGATATAAAGTATCAGATTCATATGCCTCACATAGTGAAGCCTCACACCTCACAGATGATCTTGGACCATGATCTGACCAATTAAGCTTTTAAAACTCAACTAGTGTTTCCCAGAATAGGAGCCCTACTGGACCATGTGAGCAGGACATTCCTGGCTCCTTCCAAGGTGATGGGAAGCAAAAATCAGAACACTGGAAGGGCTGTCATTTTTGATGGCTTGTGTCCCACTTGTATAGCTGTCCCCAGTGCCCCAGCAGGCTATGACGTGCAGCAGGCCACTCAGAAGGAGCCTTGCATGGAGCCTGAGACTTCACCAATAGCCTTCTGAAATCCTGCAGAGGGCCAAAGAGCAAGGTGTTGGGTGCTTGGATGTCACAGAGGACAGTGCAAATTGCGCTGCTTATTCTGTGACTTACACTTTATCTTTGACACACTTCAGCATGATCCAGCAGCTGCTCTGGTATTATATGACAGTCTTATAGCACATGGTGGGTATTCACCATTTTTAAAGAATTTTAAGCTCAGCAGGGAGTTTTGTGGGTTTTTTTTTTTCATGTGTCTCTAAAACCTTTTCTTATATGGAGAAAACCAAGACAGCAATAGAAGTTCATGATACAAAATCTCTGCCTTAGTGAAAAAAATACATGAAATCATTTTGCTGTTTCATCCTGTTTCAATGGGAACTTGGTACTGTGTGATTACCATTGCTAACCTTTCTCAGTGAAGCGAGAGCTACCAGCCAATTGTTCTTAGTCACAGCTGTCTGCTCTTTCTCCTAGTGCCACAAATAAATGCAAATCCAATCCTGTAACTGTCATGTGGATTTCATGCTACAGTGTATGTCCTTCCTGCAAAATAGAGGGATTAATTTATTCTGCCAACAGATATTTTGGCTGCTGTGTTAATCAGTGTTCCGTCACTGTGACCAAAGACCTGAGGTAAACAGTTTAAAAGGGTTGATTTTGGCTCAGAGTTTTTAGAGATTTTGGCCCTGTTGATGCCCTGTGGCAACACATCATGTTAGAATCCTGTGTTACAGACTACCACTTACCATATAGTGGTGTGATACAAAACAGAGAGAATGGGGCTGGGGTCTTGATATCTATTTCAGATATGTAACAAACATTTACCTAACTTCCTCTATGCCTCAGCTCCTGAAGGTTTTCTAACAATAGTTCCACAGGCCAGATATCAACCCTTTAATGCATGAGCCTTTGGGGGCCTAAAACTATAGCTGAATCTTTCTGTATTCCTCTATCTCAGCAAATAATATAGACAAAACCATTACCACCATCTAGGTTAGAATAAAGAAGAGAGAGAAATCACCAGAAAAAGAGGATGATATCAAACAGCAGGTGATAGAGAAAAGCCTCAGTGTGAATAAATTACTGAAGAAAAAGATATAAACAAGGCAGAGAGCCGAGCAAGTAGAGGGACCCTAGGGGATGGGAGTGGGAAAGAGGCTGTTGTCGAAGCCGCAAGAGGAAGTGAAAAGGTCCATCTCACAGGCCTATACCTCCCAAACTTACAGGTCTTTGTGAACTGCCTGGAGCCCTTTGCAGTGCTCTGTGCTTCCAGCCAAACCTGAGAGGTCCAGAGACGGTCCTTGGGGCACACAAGGGCCCCCTCCTCTAGTTCATTTTGCTCATGCGGAACAATACGATGCTATATGTGCTTGTGTCCTGCCCGTCAAAGTACTTAAACATTCACATTTCAAGGTGTGAGAAATAGAATAATCACAGCCTCCCAGTACATGCTGTGGTCTCTGCTAAGTGTTGTCATGGTTACTCTTGTTTCTTCTTCTGAGTAAACCCAAATGCCAAAGCACCAACTTTCAGATGAGCAAACTGGAGGCTAGGAAAACTAGATGGGCTCATCATATGGCTTTAGTTTCTTGCAGTAACCTGTGGCTCCTGTTGCCAAGAGTTAGGTCCTAATTCTCTCAGCCTACCAGACTCATAGGCCATATCTCTCCTCCCTTCCCCCAGTGTAAACAGCCCTTGCACTGTTTCCTTTGTCCACATCCAACCAGCGGTTTACTGAGAGGACCCTGAGAGCATATGTATTTTTATATTCTTTGAATATTTCCCCTGCCTGCTATGCCCAGAATCCTCCACTGCCCAAACCTTTTCATTGGAGTCTCCAGCCTTGTCCTAGACAGCTCCCCAGCTCTAGGCAGCATGCCCACATCTCCTTGCTCCCACCTTGTCTCATTTCAGCCTCTGTTAGCTATGATTCACACTGGAAGCTCCTCCTCATCTTTCACCTTCTTGGCTGCAAAGATAAGCCTCGAGGCAAGCAACAGGAAAGGCTTAGCTCCTTCAGGGAAACCTCAACAGCCTTAACTCAGGTCCTCATCCTGGCAGGAAGCCTGTAAAGATGTCTAGCCACTCCCTTCTAGCCATATTGCATAACACAGAGGCAGACAGAAAAGGTGAGCAGTCTCAAACAGAGAGTAAATGGCTCAACTCCAATCACTGCCCAGCTAATTATGAAAAGTATTCTCAAAATATCCCAATGTAGTTCATAAAATCCATGGCATCTATTACCAGATTCTGGTTCACACAGTGCATTAAAGTTTCAGTGAATACCCCAGTCTCCTAGGAAAAGCACAGATTAGTGGAGATGATCAGAGATCAGGCTCACATCTTGCCTGAGATTTGTCTGCTTTGCTCCCTGACTGGTGTGGCAATTATGGCCAGAAAAGAGCCTGTAAGAAGTCCTTACAGGCACCCTGCAGGGATAGTAGCCAGAAAAATCACTGGCGACTCTTCCCTGATGGATCTAGCTTCTACAGCCTGCTGCTCAGATTTCAAGAGGGAAATTGTTGGTGACTCTCTGAATTTAGAAGTCAGGCCCTTTACAATTTGCCTAAGCCATTCAGCTTTCAAAGCCACCTCTTCAGTGATGGATCCCAGAAGACCTGCTATGAGCATCGCTATTACATAAATAGTGTCCCTTCCTATGCCTCTAGAAAGCCCTTCAGCTCCACTCCTGATCTGGAAGACTGCTGGCTTGTGTGTCCTGCCAGCTCGCCTCACTTGACCATGACCCCACTTTGTTGTGTGTGTGTCTGGGCCCTGTGCCTGCACCTCCTAAGTGGCTCACTTCAGTGGTTTCCAAGTCAGAAAGACAAGGAAACATTTGCTAATCAGTACATTCTTCTGTGATTTTCTTCTTCCACGGCTGTGGGTATTTATCCCACTGTTGCTACTCCCTGACTTTCCTAACTGCCTCTGCATTGCCCCAGCGTCTACCCCCAGTGCCTTCCTTATACCTCTAGACCTATACATGGCCAGCATTCTAGCCAATGGACTCAGTGGAAGCTCCACAGTACCTGCTGATCAGGCCACCTCCACTGGGTAGCAACTGAGCTCTGTGTTGTTCATGTTAACTTCTGGGGCACATCCTATCTGATATTTGACTGAAATATTTGAACAAGAGTGTGGCATTATCCTTCTGTCTCCAAAGCAGAAAGGAAGAAAAAAAATATCAGTTGCTTCACAAAGAGTAGGCTCCATGGCCTTTCTCATCCTGTGTACATGGATCAGAAAGGGGAAGAAAGGGACTGTCTTCTGTACCTACTTATGCCTGGGCACAGCCACATCCATCTATTCTGAGTAGAACAGGTAGTCTTAATGCACCATAGCACACACTAGCAGATTGACCTGAGTGCAGTTCCAGAATCTACCATGATGTCACCTTCTTCAGTAGGAGATTGAGCAGCCAAGTCATTGGTCCAGGGGACATCTTTCCTCTGCTCAAAGCATCCTGGCTCCAGAAAGGGCTAGGATATTTTCCAGGGTCAGAAGTCATCAGAAGTGCAAGTTGAGACTCACAGGGCTAGCTGATGATACTCTTTCAAGAACCCCCATGATAAGCACAAATATGTTTGTTCCTGGACACACAGAATTCAAGTACTAATAGATCCTGGCATTTCCTCTAATATTCCATCCGAGTGACACACTTCTCCTGATAAATCTATTTTGTTATAACATAGAAAGGAGAATTGGTCCATCTACCAAGAAAAAGATCAGAAGGCCAAGGACTGGTGAATCCAGAGACCTAAGGAGGTTAAAAGCTAGTAAGACAAATGTTCCCAGGGCAGGGAAGAAAGAACAGGCAGCCCACAGGATTGCTGTGCTGTGCCTCTGTCCAGCTCTGCCTCATCTCAATGCTCTGTTCTCAGAATCTATTCCCAACCCAGGGATACAGACACATTGGGCACACTCATGTCCTCCTTTCTTCTCCCCTTTCCCTTTCCTGTCTTCCACCCTCCCTCATTCCTTTCTTCCATCCACCATCCCTCTCTCCTTTTCCTTCCTTGGTGCCTTCCTTTCCTTTCCCGTCTCTCTTCCCATCTAATTCTAGAAGAGCTTCTCTCAGTCGGAATCCCCAGTGGGTGCTGGAGACAATTACAAATTAGTGTCTATGCCTTCCAGTAAGCCTGCTGGCAAGTAGCCACATGGAAGTGCCAATCAAGAGTGTAACAAGTATCCTGGGGGAGAAAAGATGTGGGGCAAAGATTGGAGGTTCTTCCTGGTGGGTGGCCTGGGTAGAAGCCCCTCAACTGAGCATCAAGGGAGAGGCTTCTTGGGAGGTGAATGGAGGGCTTGGAAAGCCAGGGCTGCTTGGGGAGACTCAGACCAGAAGTTCTGCATCAGGGCTCTGTTCCACTGCAGAGACATTCCTAGGGCTGAGGCTGCTGCCACCCACTCCTGTGTTCCACTAGAAATACAAATGTGTTCAAAGCGGAAAGATCAAGAAGCGATTAACTATGCTGGCACCTGTTCATGAGTGGTTTGGCTGTGTTCCCAACTGGGGTGTGAGCCGAGAGAGTGCAGGTGGCAGCAGCTTGCCTCACACTGCCTGGCATACTCCTCTGAAGAAACCATGTACTGTGGTTTCTGGACTTGCGTCTTAGACCCTTCCTCTAGATGCAGAGGCTGGAAACTCATGAGGAAGAAATAGGCTCTCAATCCAGGTGGGACCACACATTGTTCCCTACCTATCTCTGAGCTCAGCCTCACCGGGCCTCTGAGGACAGCAGTGTTGGGCGCTGTCACCACTCTTATACCCTGACTCTGGGACATGAGTAGGGCTGGCCCTGCCACACAGCCAAAGCAAAGAACTTGCTCAAGGCTGAGCTCTGGTTAGTGGCCCCCTGCCCCCCACTTGGCTGCGGCCTTTAAGATTTCCTGCTGCTCTTCAGTTTCTGGACCCTCTAAAGCTTAAGCAGCTTTAGTTTCTCTGAAAATACCATGTGGATTCATTCCACCATGCTTTATCAGAATGCCTATTGATCCTTCAAAACCCAGCCACCTCCCAAGGAAAGCCTCTTATAACCACTTAGTCCCCTGTGGAATGTCGCACTTCTTGTTACTATGGCCATTTCTCAATGGAGTCTATTGGCATTTGTGACCCAGAACTCTGTGGGCCTCATTCATGTGGGAGTGTCAAGCCTGAGAACACAGGACTGATGCCATGGGCATTCTTTGAATGGTGCAGAGTCTGCCCCAACCAGACTGGCAGCAAATTCTGAGTACAAAACTCCTGAAGACCTGCTTGGCCAATGGCTAGTGGGCAGATGCCCAAGAGAAGGAGACTGCAGTCTTCCTGCAAGGCAGCTCACAGTCCTTGGAAAGACTCCAGACTGCAGAGATGGCAGTGGCCAGGGAACAGGACAAAGAATGGGCTTGCTTGTTGGCAGGTTCCCAACTCAAGGGTACAGCTGGCCAAGCCCCAGGTTGGGCAGAGAGCCACTGGCACTGGGGATGAGGAGTTGGCTGAGGTGGGGCTTAGAACAAGATGGCCACAAGCCACTCAGAATAAGGCTGTGAATGATAGCAGCTGGGAGTCAGAGAGTGAGTCACATGTGAGTAAGGTTCAGCTTGGAGAGCAGAGTGGAGTATGCCCTGGAGTAAGTGATTCTATTTCACAGAGCCAACGGTCCCCTGTGATGGCATCCCAGATCTTCCTGGGTGACATCATGGATACTGAACAAAACAGTGCCATTTTCTGAGTGATGACAGTGGGTTTTTAAGACCCCTTCCTGTGAGATGGAGTTGGGGGTAGGCTACCAAGGCCCTGTGATGTCTTTGACCACACAGGAGTTAAGGGTTAGCTGGCAGGGTCCACCACTTTAATTTCATTTGCTTGTTTCTTTCCTCTTCCTTATACAAGAAGTAATTAATTTAGCAAGCCAAGTCACTTGGGGCCCCTTAAGCATTGCCTTGATACAGCCATATGAAGTTCACAAGTGTTTCCTGAATCTGTTTCAAAAAAAGCCAAACCTTAGTCTCACCAGATCCCTCCTCCTACCAATGGGGACAAAGAGACATCTAGCAACTTGCTAATGATCACACTTGAACTCACCCGAACATTAGCCTGAGCTAATTCTCCATTACTCATTATACCCCATGAAGAGCTTCAGTCCCAGGAAAAATGAATGCTTCTCATTGGCTGAGCTCATGTAATCAAAGCTGCACTCAACCAATCTATCTATGAACTTGATTCATGACTGGTCTGGAAAGGGTAGGCAGGCTCTCTGTCTTGAAGCAGGAATCCTCACTGAGACCTCCTAGTACCCAAGAAGCACCAAGTCAAGACTGCTGGCCCTTGGGGCGATCTAGTCCTTGAATCTTCAGGTGCGTCTGAGCAATAGGACCTAACTTATTAAAGATCTTGCCTGAGAAGTAAAAAAGACAGGTGCAACACAGACCCTACTGCAGACATTCCTGGACATCTGATATTAAAGCTTAAAGGGTGTACCCAAGGAGAGGTGTGAAGCATGGCTTGGGAGCTTTTCTAGGTCCCATCAGGCCTTGGGCTCCCCACAAGGGGCTCCTGGCTCTGCTTGCTTGGTGCTTGTGATTCTCAGGATCCTGAAGCCAAGAAGCTGCTACAAACACCATGTGACTGCAAGGCCTGAGGGGAGGCTAAGCAAAGGAGAGTCTGAGCACTCAGCTCTCTTCACATGTACGTGCTTGCTCACCTGTATTCCTAAACAGAAACTCAGCTGTATGATAGAGCATCATCGGAAATGCAAAGCTTTTCTGGCCAGTCTGCCTGCTTTCTTCCAGATGAGAGAAACAGCACCATTTGCCTCAGAGGGCACAACCAGCAATGGTACTAAGGGCCAAGTGTGCTGGCTGTGAGTCAGTGTCTGGTCCCTTGTTGCTTCCAGGATCTCAGGGACCAACAGGCAGCAAACCCAGCTGTGGATGTAAGCCCCAGCGGGATGTGGCAGTACTTCCTTGATGGGCTCTCTGCCAAGGAAGACAGCCATCTCTCTTCCAGACATCGCTGTCCCAGATTGTCCTCTGTGGTGGACAGCATGACAACATGCCTGAAAGGTTCATTTTCTCTTCTCCACTATTCCCAGCTTCTCTTTATTAAGCAAGTAGTGATTTTATCATATGAACAACAGGCAAGAATCATTCCTGGGTATAATTCTTTAAAACTTTGTGTCCCTTAAAATGATTACTCTTTTTTAACAGAATCTGGCTGTTTGTTCTCTACTTGCTTGAATTCTGAAGCTCATGTGACCTTCTACCTTAGTTTCTGGAGCAGCCAGGGCTCCAAGCAATAGCCAGTGCTCAGGGATTTTTTTTCCCTTAGTCATGGTGTCACTGCACAGCCTTCCTGTCATGGAACTCATTATGCAGACCATGCTGGCTTCAGACTCACAGGGATCTACCTGCTTCTGCTTCCTAAAGACTGGTACTAAAGGAATGTGACACCATTCCCAGGTTCATTTTATTTTTTTAATCATAGGTATTTATGGAATACAACAAGCATTCAATCATAAATACAGAGTAAAATGATCAAATTAGGTTAATTAGTATTGCTTTATGTTAGAACCCTTCAAATCCTGTCTTCCAGTTCTTTATGAAGTGTATAATAAACTGTAGATTGCTGTCATCCTGCTGTGCTGTACAACACTGGAATTTAACCCTCATGGCGAACTCTATTTTGGTACCGTTTATCTGCTTCCCTTTGTTTCTATTGCTTCAACCCTCCTGAGCCTCTAGTGGCCACTATTCTCTCTACTTCTGGAAAACTAACATTTCTTTTTCTTTTCACAATGGAAGAGATCATGCAGCCTCTGTCTTTCTCTGCCTGGCTTAGCATGATATCCCCTAGTTCTATCCATGTCACTGTTTCTGCAAATGACTTCATTCATTTAGCATTTATTAAATGCTATACTACTACTGTGCATGTATGTGTGTGTGTGTGTGTTTGTGTGTGTGTGTGTGTGTGTGTGTGTGTGAGAGAGAGAGAGAGAGAGAGAGAGTTAGTTTTTTTTTTTTTTAGCCATTCATCTATGGATGTTCACCTGTTGGTTCCAATATATTGCCCTTTGTGAACAGGGATGCAATAAATTTTATTTCTGTTGACTATACTCTCAGTAATGGGATACCTAGATCATATAGCGGCTCTATTTGTGTTTTGTGGTTTCTGTAATAGCTCTGACAGTGGACATTTCTCTAACAGAGCTCTACCGTTGGTTTTCTCACCCATCATGTGTTATCTTCTGTGTCTTTAATAACAGTCCCTCAACCTAGGGTTGGATGATATGTCATTGTGGTTTTGATTTGCATTTCCCTGAAGGTGATGAATGCTTATTCAGGGCCTCCACTGTCAGAATTGCTTAGGTAGGCACTCTTGCTACATTCTGGTTACAGGAGACTGCCAGAATACCTGAATGCATTTAATCTTTGCACATCCCTGGGATGGAAAGCCAGATCTTGGCACACTCATACCCAAATGCTCCTGAGTGTATGAGCCAATAGTTGTAGTAAACTTAACAACTTCCCAGTTCTGAGTCTGGACTTGAGCATGCTCCTGGACCTTAGGGCTGCCTGTGAGCATTGCTCAGGGTTTCAGGAGAGCAGTACCAACTACCATCACTTGGTCCATTTCTCCGGGACCTCCTTCCTGAGAAAGCCAACCTCTGATTTACCCATGTTAGCCGTAGTATGGTAACCTCATTCATACCTTTTCTGCCGTTGCACAGCTGTCACAATCAAGACACCCTTTACCATTGAGCCTGGCCTCTGGAACTCTGCTTTGATTTTAGATTAGCCCACATGATGGGGCTGGGCTTAGCCAAAGGCAACATTGTTTAAATATAGCTCTGTTGTCAGATCCAGGTGAGAAGCCTGCTTGTCACACATTCCCCAAGCCATGTGGTTTATGATAGCAGCTCAGGCACTGGGTTTCCTCATGTGTATCACTGGAAGATCTGGAAGGGGGTGATGAGTGAAGGCATGCAGCACCTAGCAGCCACCTCTGATGGGAGAGTGAAGACAGAAGTGCAGGAGTGCTCAGCTATCTGACTCATGCTTACTGGAACCATGGTGAACGTGTTCTGTGGCAAGAAGACTTAAGCCTGGGGATTTGGAGCAGTAGCTCTGTAGAGTGTGACAACCACGCCTTCTTAGTGAGCTTCTGCCTCTTCCTGGTAAAGTGGGGAGTTTACAGTGCTCACCAAGGCCTCTCCCTAGAGCCTTGGTGTTCTGAAATTGACGTTTTCACACAGAATGACCTTTGATGCTGAGTATACCAAGTTCCAGAAACATCTTCATTTAAGTAAATGATTTGAGGAGACTAATTCCAGAACTGTTCTTAGAGGGATGAATGTAACAAACCAGGCTAGTTGTGGGCCCTGGAGTGAAAGACAAGGGTGGGGGGCAGTTGCCACAGTCTGACAAGGATTCTGTGCTCAACAACTTTTCAAAGAAGAGGCAAGCATACATGAGGAGTCAGCCACTGACCACCTCAGCCTGGCTGCATAGGAAGTGTTTTGGTTTGTTAGTCTCTTGGCCCTCCTAGTGCTTTCTTTCAATTCTAATTAGAATTTACAAGATGGGAACTTGTCATTTCTATACACTGTTATCACCCTCCCAGCTCCATGATGGTCCATCCCATTCCATGTCAATGATGGTTTATTATTGCCAGCCTTTAGGTTCTATGATGACCTGCCTTAAGGGCCCATGATGGTCAGTCTCCAGGTCCTATGATGGCCAGCCTCCAGGTCATTCTCCAGGTAGACAGCAAAGAACAGAAATAAGATCTAGAAGACTCTGTGTAATACTCAGCCTAGTGCCTAATTAGGGTAAGGCAAAGTAAGCAATGTTTCAGTGTTTTGCTGTAAAAATGGGGTTTTAAGATTCAACAATGGTTTTGAACAAACAAGTAATATCTAAATTCAATGTTAATTTGTTCCTTTCAAAGTAAAACTAGGATAATCATTTTCACATAGTTACAAAGTTCCATATTCTCTTTTTTTCTGAGACTACTCTTAACCAAAAGTTATAGTAATCATTTATTCACTTTTCTTCCTAACTAATAATGCACATGACCAAAAACCCAAAATAGCTCTACCTTTATCCTGCTTTATTCATTGTACCTGAATGCTATGGAATAATCCTTTTACATACTGTAAAGATTTGTTACTGAAATTGGTTTAATAAAATGTTGATTGGCCAAGCAGGAGGTATAGGAGGGTCAGCAAGACTAAGAATGTTGGGAAGAAGAAGGGCAGAATCAGGAGTCACCAGTCAGATGCAGAGAGAGCAGGAGATGAATGTGCCATGTAATAAAGGTACCACCATGTGGCACAGCATAAATAAGGAATATTGGTTAACTTAAAATGGAAAAGCTAGTTAATAAGCCTAAGCTGTGGGCCAAGCAGTTATAATTCATATAAGCCTCTGTGTGTTTATTTGGAGCTGGACAGAAATGTCTATCTACACCTGAATGGGAAGGTTAAAAGGGAGAATTACATGTTTAATGATATTTTAACAGGTTAACCTATTCTTGGGGCTTGGCATGACCCAAATTTCAAGAGAAAAAACTTTAAGAAATTAGACAATATTGAACTACATACGGATTGATCACAACAGGAAACAATTCAAAAGCAAAATGGAATTTTCAGCCACAAGGCTAGATTTTGTCAGCCAAGGATCAGAAATTTCCAAATAGTCATTTCATAGAAGTGTGACAAATCATCTTTGGAACTGTTAGATGATATTGAGAATGAAGGAAGAGAGTGTGTCTGGAGGAAAGTCAACCATTGGTGGGCAAAAGTAGGGCTATGCACCTTGTCTCACTAAGTTCAGAAACTACTGAAGGTTGTCAATTGCAAGCTGTGGACACGCCCTGGACACAAGGTGCTGAAGCTGCAACTCTTCACAGGAATCTGGGAGGGGAGACAAGTGCAAAGGTATGTCAGTCAGTGAGTGCAAATAAGACAGACACCTGGGATACACACACCAAACCCTAGCTAACAGTGCCAAGAAAGCTCCCCCAGCAATTAACAGTTCAGTGGACAAAGAACTGGTCACTCTAGAGAGTTTGCTCTGAAAGCCCCAAGCAAACTAGAGCCAGGGTGAAGGTTCCCCAAACCAGGACAATTGAAAATTCAGCATTATCTTTTTTTTAAATTTATTTATTATGTATACAGTATACAGACGAGGGTACCAGATGTCATCATAGATGGTTGTGAGCCACCATGTGGTTGCTGGGAATTGAACTCAGGACCTCTGGAAGAACCTAGTCAGGACCTCTGGAAGAACTCTTAACAACTGAACCATCACTCCAGCACTTGATTCAGCATTTTCAAGCTGTAAATTTTGACATTATCTTGATGCCCAATAGAAGACACTGAATGTTTACAGAGGGAGGGACAAAATTAATTTTGAATTATCATTCTGCCTAGAACACTGGGTGAATGTGGCTGGGGCAAGCATAAAGCATACCAAGGAGATGGCCCCCAGCTGACCAAGCAGAAGGGAGATGGGAACTAGCAGGAGCTCTCCCATGAACAGGAGCAGGTTGACAGGTTAACCCAGCTAAGATCATGCAGCATAGCCTAGAAAATGTTAGAACTGGAACACAGATGTCAGTTCCTCAGGAAATATCATTTGTGATCAAGAAAGCCTGCATCAGTGGCCACAGGTGAAGTAAATAAACTATTATACACAAAGCCACATGATTTCCCATTGTCCACACAAAAGCAACACAATCACAGATTACACCACACTGATTTTCATTACAGTTTGCTATATCTTAAGAGCACTTTTTCTGCATTCACTATACTACAGAGGCAACTAAAAATGAGAATTAGGAAGTACAAGCACCCATGTCAGAAACCCAAGGAGAATTCTGGAACCACACCCTTCTCCCCAATCCTTACACTAGTCTACTATTAAGTGCTTCATTCTGTCCTATAAAGACAAATAACTTCCTTTTTGTCCATTTGTCTCCAGACGTTCATATGCAATTAATGTGCTTCTGGATTTTCTCTGTAGAATTACCTCTGCCAATGAGGCAGTTCATTCTTTTGTGCTGTTCAGGCCTTCCACTGATTACATGAGGCCCACCCACACTGCAGATAAAAGTCTGCCTTACCCAGTGTCCACCAATTTATATGCTTTTCTCAATTAAAAGTTTTATCAAATAAGCAGCTACAACAGTAGTTTTCAATCTCTGGGTCACAACCCCATTAGCTATCCTGTATATCAGATATTTACATTATAATTCATGACAGCAGCAAAATTACAATTATGAAGTAGCAACAAGATAATATTATGGTTGGGGGGTCACTACAACATAAAGAACTGTATTAAAGAGTCACAGCATTAAAAAGGTTGAGGATCACTGCTCTAGAATGTTCAACCACATTGCCACATAAAATTAACCATTAAAAATAAACTTTTAAAGTATTAGAACTTTTAATAGGTAGATAATAGAATTTCATTTTTGTTTTAACTCATGCTTTCATAATCAATAATGCTGGGTATCTTGAAAGCTCATTGACCACTAACCATCTCTGAAGTACTTATTCAAATTTTGGCTCATTTTTAGCATAAATGTAAATCATCTTGAGAGGTATTTATATGGATAAGTAAATAAGCAATAATCATGTGAATAGAGGTAAATATTTCATTAGACATGTTATTTTGGTTATAGTTATATTCTTATTGTTATTTTAATCTTTGGAGGGCAAGACCTCCAAAATAGTCCTGCATCTTTAGAATTTCCTTGCAAAACAAGATCACTTATTCCTGTAGATCAATTTTGAAATCAAACTATGTAACTTCAACAAAAATGGCAATTTGGATTGAGTGAGCAATAAATTTTAAAACAAATTGTGTAAAAGACACGTGAAAAATATGGGTACATGTTCTTATGCATTCATATGGGCACCTGTATTTTCTAAGCCTGTGTCTTTGGGGATTTTTGTTTGTTTTAGTTGGGGGATTTTTTTAAGACTGGCTAGCCTCAAACTTAACACCCTTCCTCCTCAGCCTCCTTAGCACTGGGATACAGCTGTGAGCCATCACATCCACCTCTTCCCTCTCATGCATCATCTTTTAGGTCTCAGAATAAGAACCATTGAGTCACAATAAACTCATACTTAAATAAAATGCTGGGTTCTACTCACCATTGTAAAATATATTTTTGTCTTGCTAGTAACAAAGATTTATGGTTATTTTTCATATTACATTTTGTAGGTTTTAAAATCCATATTATTCATACATCATATATCACTTTTTTTAAGTGGAAGAATCTTTTTAAAAATATATTATTTAAGAAAATTATAATGCACCTGCAAAGGTCTACTTCCCAAATAAAGTCTTGTTTTGAGGTACCGGAGCCTCTGGCTCTCCTTCATACATTTTGGGCTGATGCACTTAAATCCATGAATTTAAGTAACAATCCTATCTTTTAAATAGCATTGTAGTTTTCTGAAATTTAGTGATCTGGCAGACTTTTTCAAAGAAAACATCTGGTCAGGTAGGGATATAGAGCATTTGCCCTACCTACACTAAGGCCCTGGGTTCAATTCCCCAAGGTAAAAACAAAACAAAACAAAACAAAACAAAAACAAACAAAAAAAAAACCCTAACAATCAATCAAAAATAAAGAAAAAAAAAAAAAGAGAGACAAAGAGAGGGGTAGGCAGGCAATCTTCTAATCATAGTACTTGTAAGTATGTATTTTTATAAATTTGTCTCTTTTTTCCATGGTACATTTTCCTAAAGATGCACTGTTTTTATCTAATTATTAAAGGTATTTGCAGAAGATCTGCTAAGCACATAGTTGTGGTTTTTTTCCTCTATTGTCACATTTAAAAATTGTTTTTGTTAGATGTGGGAGTGTGCACAGTGTGAGTGTATTTGCAGACAGATAAGCCTTAGGTGCTGTTCCTCAGGAGCTGTCCACCTTGACTTTTAGAACAGCATCTCCCTTTGGCCTGGAGTTTGCAGAGTAGCCTAAGTTGGGTGCCAGCAAGTTCAGGAATTCTCCTCACTCTGGTAGTATTCCAAACAGCCACCATCATGCCCACCTGCTTAAATGAGGTCTCTAGTGATTGCATTCATGTCTTCTATTGTTTATTTTCTTGTCAATTCGTATTTCTTGTACTTTTGTATTCTGTCCTATATATATTTTCTTTGGCTATGGAGTTCTCCACATCTTAAATCTGCTCTTAGTTAGTGACCTTTACTTTTTTGTTTTGTTTTCCACTTTCTATTGTTAAGAGTTTTTTCCTAGAATTTGAATTGGCAAATCATTTGTGTGTTCTCATTGTACTGGAGTATTTGCTGCTGTGCATTTCAGATTCTGATATGTTGTGCTTTCACTATTGCTACTTTTTTAGAAGTTCTAAGATTTCATCTTGTCTTTCCCTTTGTGCAAAGAGTTATCTAATAACTAATAGTTGCTTGATGAAATGGCCCCTGGGAGAAAAAGGGAGCAAGCCTTAACAATCAATTTTTTGTCTCCTTAAGTTTACCTTTATGTTATTAATGTTAACTAATTTTCACTTTGTTATATTATGACCATAACTATTGTCAATAGAGTTTTGGAGGTTTTTTTGTTGTTAGTTTGTTTGGTTGAGCAACTTGAGGTTATTTTATGTGTGATAAATATAAGCAGCTTTAGTGAAAATTGGTCTTAGAAGAAGGTCTCTTTCTAATTCAGGAATCATGTTATATTTACAAAATGTAATCTCCAAATTGTTGGCTCCCATATTTTATTGCCTTAATAAGTGTTTTGTCTACTTGCTCTAGCTCAGACTGAGAACAGTTTCTGTGCTGGATCTATTCCCCTTCTATTCCCTCTAATTTTTACTTCACAAAAGATAATTCTTTAATGCACCAACTGGATTTCTTTGAATGAGCTCGTGAGACAAGGCTTCAGATTCGAGTGACTGAGGTTGGATAGTGAAGAACACAAGGGTGAGGAGAAAAGCTAGGTCAGAGCAGGGGTCACATTAAGACCGTGGGACACAGGGAGTTTTACTCCCTGGGAGACCAGCTGTTGGCATACTGTGTTCACTGAGGGATTTGCCCATCCAAGAGCGAGGAAGCTGAGCACTTACATGCTCTATGCCAATTATCATGGTTGAGGACTACTCCCAGGGATATTAATTCTCCAGCAATTCCACACTATCATGTGATGGCCAAAGAAGACACTGGCTGCCAAATAAATCTATGCAAAGAAATGAGGTACCAGAGTGGGCAGTATTGAGGTTGGTATGTACCAAATGAGACTATTTGTTGATGTGAGCAGGTCCTGATGTATTCGCTTTAGCCACCCAGAGAATAAGCCCTGCTGGCCTGTTGCTTTCGTTTACTTTGAACATTGGCCAAGACCTTCACTTGGATTATGTTCCTTGCAACTATGTCTTATACAGTTGTGTTTTGCTTTGTTTATTTATCTATTATTTTCTGTTATTAAGAGACTTGAATAATTTGGGCTTTATTAATTATTAGTTTATTAATAATTCATATCATTTATTTTATATTTTAATATGTGCTAAAAACTTTTGAGATAGGGCCTTCCTATGTATCTCTGGCTCTCCTGAAAGTAGGTATATAGACCAAGCTGGCCTTGAACTCAAAAAAATCTGCCTGCCTTTGCTTCTTGAATGCTGGAATTAAAGGCACATGGAACCATATTTGATTGCTTTTGAACTTTTTAAGTGTTAAAAACGCAACATAGAAATTTTGCACATTTATGAAGTAGCATTTGATGTTTCAGTGCACTTATGCATTACATAATGTTTAGTTCACATTAAACATCTATGTATTCAACTATCTTTTTGTTGATCCTTTTTCAGACAGGATCTCACAATGTAGCCCTGGCTAGCCTTGAACTCATTATGTAAATGAGGTTGTCTTATCTCATTCATACAGATCCTCCTATTTCTGTCTCTAAAATGCTGGACTAAAGGTATGTACCACCACACCTGACATTTACTATTTCTTATGGCACAGATACTAAAAATCATGGCCTGTAGTCGCCTTACTCTGTAGCACTCCTGACCTTCCTAGTCCTCAGAACTATTTCTTGGTCCCATTATCAACTTTCTCCCATTCTTCTTTTCCCTACTTCCCAAATCTAACCCCATTCTGCTCTTGGCCTGTTTTTCTATAACTAGTGTATAGTTGTACAAAGCAATGAATGACATTCTGAAGCCTCCCTCACACATGTTAATCCTGTGCTTCAGTCCTACTCACCCCAAACCTCTCATCCTTTCTCTTTGCTCCTGATGGACCCCTTCCTCATCCCAAATAGTCCTTCTTCTACTTTGATGTAACACACACACACACACACACACACACAGAGAGAGAGAGAGAGAGAGAGAGAGAGAGAGAGGCAGAGAGAGATTCTCTAGTATCTGTTGTCAGATTTATGAGATCAGCATACTGCTTGTATGAGTAGAATTGTGCAATCATTTGCCTTTTGTGCCTGATTTATTACACTTAGCATAATGACCTTAAGTCACATATTTCTACATCTTTTAAATTTAAATACAAACCTCTACTACTAATCAAGACATTGTTATAGATTATTTTCCTTCTACAGAAAACCAACACGTGTAGCAACAGCTTTCTGGACATCAACCCATGAGGTGTAAGTGATCCTGATCAAAAGAAAAGAAATGGTAAGTACTGGAGCTGCTCAGCTTCTTGCTCTGGGAGAATGTCCCAGATGAGATGTAGGGAGAGGGAGCAAGGTAGAGCATGGAGTGCTAATGGGGAGCTGTGAATACAAAGAGAAGTGGCCTCTGTGCTCTTGGGGAAAGTATACAGAGCTCAGCAGCACCTCCGCTAGACTTCGGCTAAGAGGAATTTTCAGCTTGCTAACCCATTGATTGGTCCATGAGTGAATTAGTCTTTTTGCCCAGCACTGATTCATATATCATCTCTTAAAGTTCCTTTGTGGTCCAACCTCACAAGTGAAAAGCAAATTTTAGCATGAGTTTTGGTCATTATTGAAACAACAGGAGTAGAGAATTTGAGAGAATTTGAGAATTTGAAAGAAAAAGTATACTCCCATAATCCGGGACTCAGAATTCTTCGTTGCAGTGACCCTAGGCAGGCTAACTTGGGAAGAAGAATCAGGAAGAATCCAGACTCTGCCCTCAGCCTCCTGAGAGACTTGGGGTTGTTCTCTCACCCTGGCTTCAGCCAGCAATTGTACCCACAAGGCTCTGTATCTTTCTTTCCCCTGACTCTCATCTAAATGATTCTGTCCCTGCCCTTTTTTTTAAGAGGCTTCTATAGTGATGTATTGATTCGATATAAATGATGAATTTAAAAGCAACTCAAGAAGAATAGGACCCAATAGCTGATGATACTTAGGCTCCCCAGGGTGTCTGCAATACTCAGGGCCAGAAGCATCAATCAAAACCAAATGATACAGCAGAAAGTTACAATGGCTTGTGGATGGTGAGTCAGCATGGACCCAGGGGGGTTAGGGTTAGGGTGATATTTCACAGGATACTTAGAGATCAGTACCCAGGAGCCCAGTTTTCTTGTGTCTTACCCCTCACCAGCCAGGCCTCAAAGTCCAGAGCAAAGTCCTGAGCTTCACAGTGAAGGTCAAGCAACCTTCAATCTCCACACTGTGAAATAACCTACAGAGCATCTCTGGGAGATGCAGAGGAGACAATGCCCCACTCCTATGTGCTTTAAATAAGTGACAGAAAAAAACCCATCTTGATTACAGAAGCCTGCTTATATAGTTAGTAGTCAGATCTACCCACAGACCACGATGTTAGGTACTAACAAGATTCTCAGGTAGATCTACCAACATCAGAATGGGAACTATTTTAGGGATGAGGTATGACTTTTCAATTGGGAAAAACAGAGATTAACAAGGCTGCTCATGAAGTACCTTAAGGGTCAGTAGACTTATCCCTGGCAACCACAAGTTATTCTCAAAGACCTGCCTAGATTGGAGCCACCCAGATTGGCCAGTACCCTGCCAATGAGCCTCCATTATACCAGGAGATGCTACTACCCTTGATGTTCAAGACTTGCCTTCAGTTTGAGTAACACCAAACTACCCCATGCCTTTTATTGTCAATCAGTGTTCTCAGATAATTAAGATGCTGTTAATTCTTGGCAAAAAGTGTAATTAAGAAGCTTAATTATGTCTGTGTGGAGTGAGGGGACTCAGCAGGGCACAAGGCAGCGGCTCTCAGACTTTAATTGCATTAGGAGTCACCCAGGGGGAGCTTGTTAAAAATGCAAATTCCCTGGCTCATTGCCAGAGCATTCTGATTCAGCCAGTAGAGGTGGGACTCAAGAATGTGCATATTTATTCTATATGTAAGTACACAGGTGACTCTGACATCAATGTGTAAGGTGACACACACTAGGGATTTAGCTAGCAGCTCTTGGTTAGTGTGACCCTAGCCATCAACTGACAGGAGGTGGAGATTTTCTGAGCTACAGATCCAATGAGGTCTCAGCCTGCAAAATGCACTGTGCATTCTAATGTGCTTCTGGAGCCTCCTTTGAAAAGCCATGCTTTCCTGGGCTTCTACCAAGGACCAGCACAAGTGCTAATTATGACTTAACCCTTTAGTATGCCTACATGTGATGCAAGTGTTATTTTACAGACAAGGACATTAAGCCTAGGGAGGGTAAATACATTTATTGTGATGCCACTGATTTTTCATTTTTAAAAAATGTAATATGACTTTGCTTATTGAAGTTTAGACTATACGAAGCATTTGTATATAATATTACTTAGATGTATTTGACAAATACACATTCATTTCCATTATTTTGTTTTATTAGCATATAACAATTGTACCAATAATTGGTTATGTTATGACAGGTTCATACATTTTAATACATGGATGTAGTATACTTGGATCATATTCACTTCCTCATTACCCTCTCTTAACTCCTTTACTCCTACAAATGATCATTTTTTTTTTGTCTCAAATAGCCCTTCCCCTATTTTCATTTCTTTTACCTTATATAAGATTTTCCATTATTAACGCAGTTGGGGTCTGCCAAATAAGAGTCAATAACATAGGTTTGTATGTTACATGTGTGTGTGTGTGTGTGTACAGATATGAGATATTTTCAGGAATTGGTAATGCCATCATGGAGGCTGAGAATTATAGACCCAGAAAAGCCAATGCTACAAAATCCATCTTGAGTCTGAATCAGTCTGAAAGCAAGAACTCAGAAAGCTGATGCCTAGGTTAAAGATGGGCAGAGAAAGAATTCTTTCTTAGCCTTTTATTCTATTTAGACCCTTAGCAGACTGACTGAGCTTCACCTACATCACAGAAGGTGGTCTGAGTTACTCAAACTCTCATCTCAACTTCAGAATCAACTGGAAATTTCCTCACAGGCACATCTGTAAATAATGTTTAACCAGACCCCTGGCATCCTAGAGCTACAACAAGGTGCCATGTAAAATTAACTTTCACAGTTAGTTGACAGGGCTCTGTTACCCAGTATTCCCCTTCCTGGCTGCAGCGGCCCCATGGCTTTTTTGTGTCTGAGTGACAGGGGTTATTTGCAGAGTGTAGGTTGTAAGAGCCTCAGTTACTCATATAAATATACAAGAGTTGTGTGATGGGAACAGAACTCCCTCCTTGCCCACAGATTCAGTACTTTGAACCTGACTGCAGAGATTATTCTTATTGTCTAACATCTGGATATTGCAAGGATGCACCTCTGTCTGCATTATGTTGCTTCTCTTTTCCATAAGCTGTGCTCTCTTGAATGGTCCTGGTCCTGGAAAAGTAGAGAGAATACATGCATATCTTCAAGCCATCTCCTACTATATGATAATGAGCCTCTAGATTGTTCAGCAAGAAATTAGTTGTGATAACAGGATACAAAGAAAAGCATCAGACACCCAGAGATGTAAGGTGTTTCTATTGTGAGTAGTACAGGAAATGATCACAAATTCAAACATTTGATGCTCACAAGAATCAAGAGAAGGAGGAGAGATAGAATCTTGTGAGCATCAGCTAGCATGCTGTTGGTTTCATCTCCTGTACCAAAAGAAGAAACAGGAAGGACAACAAAAAATCAGTGTTCAGAATCATGTCATTTAAAGGTGAAGAAATTAAGGCAGAGGAAAGAGAAGTGTCACTGCTGCAAGTGGGAAGGATAGGACATGCTTATCTGTACTCCAAACTGTAGAATCTTTTGGAAACAGTTGGATACATAAAATCATGAGAGTCACTAACAGAAAAGCCTAGCCCATTATTAGATGCTCGAGAAAGAATAAGAGAATATATTATTTTTTTTAATTTTAAAAATTTAAGGCTTTATTTCATAGAAAATCTGACACTAGCAGGGATCACTCTTTGGATCATTAAGTAATTGGAGCCAGCTAGAAGATGAAGACAGGTCCCAGCCAAGATTGGGCTCCAGTTGACGTAAGAGATATGTGACAATGATCTCATGCTGGGTGCAGCAGCAGGCAAAATTGTGTGTCAGGAAGAGCCACATTTAGAGCTGGGAGACAGGGGAGAAAGCATATTCTGGCAGGCCTAGGGCACATGTGGAGCAGGGCCACAAGGTTAATGCTGTCCAAATCTAACCATTTTCAGGAATCTCCGGGTCTAGGGACTGGATCAAGAATCCAGTGACACCTGAAGGTTACCAAGTACTATAGGACAATTGACAGAAAGCAGCTTCTCAAGAAAATTCTATGAGGCTATGAATGTAGGTTTACTGAATAAGTATTATGGAAGAGTTTATTGAAAACACAAATTAAAACAAAAGAAAGCAAAATAGTGTGTGTTATAGAGCATATTCAGAGATGAGTATTATCTCATACACTTACTATTGAAAAATTTTAATTATTGCCATGCTTCAGCTGAACATTTTACATAGGTATTTCCACATTAAAATTGTTATAACTCTTGTTCAGTAATTCATATTCTCAGAATTCTGTGCAAACAAAACAAAACTTCAAAACTACTAGAAAATGTTGAAAAATAGGGAAATCATAAAATAAGTTATGAGTTATCTATACAAAACAAAGTCCCAGCCAGTTAAAATGATGTTGAATGTTTATATAAAAATATAGAAAATGGAAAGAAAAATTGGAAAATGTGTGTATTAGATGGCAGTCGAATCTATTTAACTAAAATATTGTCCTTAACAAAGTTCTTTGAATCAGTTAACAGCTAAATCTGTTAATAGCTGCTGTCATAGTCATAGGTCTACAGTAGGGCAGCAATGGCTATGGGCAGCATTCAGCTCTGAAGATGCCACAATGCCAGTTGCTCCTTCCTGGTCATTTTAAGGTCAATATGATAGAAGCCCTGAGGTAGTGCTTCCTTGGTTCCCAGGGACAGTATATGATTGGATCCTAGAGGCTCACCCTGTCTGTCCATCCCATCTTTATTGACTTTGATTTTACTTTAAGTCTGACAATGAGATCATCTGTAGCCAGTGTGATTGATTCCTCAGCTCTCCTGGCTACAGAGAACCCACGTGGAATGGAAAATTTCAGCATTGTTGACCATGGCCCTAAAATACATTCTAATCACCAAAAAGCCTGGTCAAAATAAATAAATAAATAAACATTCCACTGTGTTGATGTGTCTCTCAAAGCCATACTGGGTGTTCTAGCTTGCTGTGATGAACACTGACCAAACAGACCTTTAAGAGGAGGAAGTTAATCTCATTGTACATTTTCAGGTAACAGTCCCTCACTTGGGGACATTAGGGTAGGAACTCAAGGCAAAAACTTACAGCAGAGATGGTAGAGAGTGTTTGCTTGATTCACACAGCAAGCTCTCTTACATACCCCAGGACTGTAGCCTAAAGTTTCTGGCCTGGCCTGCTCAAGGTCTGGACCTGCAGTTCCACAGCCACTTAGCTCAAAATAATCACACAAAAGCTTATATTAATTACAAACTGTTTGCCTTGTGGCTTAGGCTCATTATCAGCTAGCTCTTTCATCTTAATTCAACCCATTTCTATTAACCTATGTATTGCCACATGGCTAGTGGCTTTACCTGTGTTCCATTACATCTTGCTCTCTTGGGTGGCAACTTGAAGCATCTCTTTGTGACTCTGCCCTCTTCCTTTATCTAACCTTGGGATTACAGCCTGCCTCTAAACTGCTTTGCCATACATCAACACAGTTCCTTTATTATCCAATCGTAATTCACAGCATACAGAAAGACATCCCACATCACAGAACCATCTGCCTAGGGATGTTTCACACATGTGGTCCCTCATACATCAGTTAGGAATCAAGAAATTGCCAACACAGCCATCTGATGGAGACAATTCTCCATTTGAGGTTCCCTCTTCCCAAGTATGTCTAAGTTGTGACAAATTGAAAATACAAGCTAACTAAGACATTGGGATCAAGCTCAATATTGTGTTAAGAACATGGTAGTGGACCACTACAAGTTTGTAAGTAAAATTCCACAAATATGTGAACATACCTACACTAAGGCAAATAAGTACTTCATTCTGATGACTGTGTAATTCTGAAGTCCTTCTTGGATCTGTCTGTAGGTACATATGTCTTTGTGTGTATGTGTGTGTGTGTGTGTGTGTGTGTGTAGGTCTGTGTGTCTGAGTGTACATGTTTTGTGTATATGTGTGTATTGAGTGTGTGTGTATGTATACGTGTGGTGTTGAGTGTTCCTGTTTTGTTTTCTATATCCCATATTGTACTTTCTACAAAATTCTGCTTTCATTGAAGAAACCACCAGCTGGGCTGGGGATGTTGCTCAGTGGTAAAGCATTTGTCTGGCATGTATGAGGCCCTTCAGTATACCCCTAACCCTGCAAACAATGAGAACAGCAACAAAACAGAAACCTTTAAGGCAAAGAAGCAACTATCATCATCCTACTCTTCAGGTTGCTAATGCCCTGCCCCAATCTTCCACCACAGAAGCCGTCAAGTACCCTAGCTGGTGAGTCAGGGAACCACATCTCTCACCAGACACAGCTTCAGCCCTGATACTGTGGTAATTTATAAGCCTCTCTGACAACTGAGTCTTGACTATTAAATGAAGGATATGGGAAAACTTTTTTCTAGAAATGTCTACAGAGTATATATTTCCAGTGTGTCGAGTCTGTAGCCACAGGCCACAAGTGTCCCATTCAGCTCTGAATGTGGTCAAGAACATTTGTAGATAACAAGGTCATGTCACAATGTGGAAAGACCTAGGTTGAAGGCTTAAGAATCTTGCCTTTGAGAACCACACACAATAACCATGACAGACACACTTGCTTAGGAACAATAACTTTGCACTGGCTTCTTCTTCCTCCAGTGGGTTTCTGGTTGGGAGCCTGGCCTATTGAACAGTAGTATTACCACATTAAGGATTCCTCTTTCTCCCAGTCACAGTCACACCTGTCATTCCTCCTGAGGACTTACAAGATACACCCCACTGACAGGCTATAGCTCTCTGAGATAATTCTCAGTCTAATTAAGTTGACAAGACAAACTATCACACCTGACCCCATATTTGAGAGAACCCTAATAGTGGCCTGTTTGTTTTCTATCTTCTATAACAAATTCCACTGGATAAAGTGTCTTTAAGCAACCAGGCAGATCCTGTCATAATTTGGAGGGCAGAAAAACCTACTTATTGAATTTAGAAACATCCTTTTTTTGTGTGTGTTTCTTTTTTCTTCTTTATTTATTTTGTATTTATCAAGAAAAATAGTAAATTGAATTTAAAATGCTTGTAAGTTAACAATAACTATAAAGAAAATAAAAATCATAAGCATGACTTATCAAGGGTGATAATGCAAATAATTTGCTACACATAAAATTACTTTGTGTTCAGCTTTCCCTCTGAATTTTTTTTTCCTATCCCTGTATACCCTTATTCAAGGTCCCTTCCCCCTCCCGCCACATCAGGTCATTTTTTTCTTCTCCACAACTCCCCATCCCCTCCCTGGGCAGGCAGCAGACAGTCCCATGGTCCCACTGACCCAGTAATGCTTGGATCAATCTCCACTCCTGGCAAATCCAGTTTTGTCCCCCCTCCCTCAAGAGTGAGTCAGGTGTTTCCTCTAGGTGGAGTGGGATCCGAAGGGTCAGTCCAGGGTGTTTCTGATCCCAAGCTGTTCAGTGGTTGTGGTTTGCAGCTTGGGCATGCTTTACTTTTTTCTTGTTTGTTTCTTCAGAGACCACTAATGAGTGAGTACATCCCCTGCTTATCTTTCTGAGTTTGTGATACCTCGCTCAGGAGGATATTCTCCAAATCCATCCATTTGCCTGCAAATTTTAGGATATCATTTTTTCTTACTGCTGAGTAGTATTCCATTGTGTAGATGTACCACAGTTTGTTAATCCATTCTTCAGATGAGGGACATCTAGGTTGTTTCCAGGTTCTTGCTATTACCAATAACATCCTTAAGTTCAGGACAGCCCTATCTCGAAATCTTTGACTGACATTTGCAAAAACATTCTTTATAAGCAAAATCTCAACCATGGGTTCTAGCATTTAGGGGACACCAACCACCTAACTGAAGGCAGTTGTTGTAGTTCCATCCCCAAATTACATGTTTATGAAGGGCTGTGGGGTACAGATCATTTCTCTACTCAGACCGGATGGGTTTTCAGTTTGGGAGGGTAGCATGTAGGAACTATGCAAAAAACCTCGCCTATGCTTCCACTTGATGGAGGTGAGATGTAGTCCTCAACTTTAACCTGATGCTGGTATGAAATGAGACTTTGAAGGAATCCTATTTTTTAAACACTTTTATTTACTTATTTGCCTTGGTGTTTTGCCTGGAACTGGAACTACAGACAGTTGTTAGCTGCCACGTGGGTGCTGGGAATCGAACCCGGGTCCTCTGGAAGAGCAGACGGTGCTCTTAACCGCTGAGCCATCTCTCCAGCCCCAATGCTATCATATTTTTATATGGGATAAATATCAATAATTACAGTAAAAAAAACATAAAGAGTCAAGAGGAACATGATGACAGTTTTAAAAATCTATCTCTCTAAGGCTTCAGCCCCTCCTATCTGGAAAGGTAAGATAGACCAGAGAGACCAGGGATGGGAAATCAGGGAAAAGTATACTTCAGCATCTCAAGTCTTCCTACCTAACATGGCCTTGCTACATTGACCCTTAGTGCATGCTATTAAAACTTGAAACTGGGATGCTAACCACTGGATTCCTGTGCTGGGCTGATTGTGGGGAGCTTGTATGGTCTTGGCTGTGATGATGACTACCCTGCAGTATTCCTATCATCACCCCCACACACACATACTGACACACAGCCGGATTACAAGCACCTGCCAGGCTCAGCAGAAGAGTTTATGACAACAGCCGCAGGCTTCTTGGCTCTGAAATCTCTTTACAAGTCTCTTCAATCCACCCCAAATAAACACTGCAATACCGTGTTTGTTATGAAAATAGACTTTCAAACAAATCCTTTAGCACTTCTTTTCAGGGAGAAGGATACCGCAGTTCTCTCACAGAGAAGTTTATGAGCTGTTTAGAGATCTATGTCCCTGTGAGGTAGAAATTCTGATAGTCAAAGGGGTGACATGTTAGTGTCCTAGGGGTATGAGAACAAATGCCCCAAAGTGGCCAGCTGCAGCTACAGAACATATTTTTTCATTATGCTGGAGCTAGAAGTCGCAGTTCAAGATTTGAGTTTTGGCCTCTGAGATGTTCTCTTTGGCTTCTACAATGCTGTCCTTCCTGGGCCTACATCCATCAATATTTCTGTCCTGTCCCTTTCTTTTAAAGAACATAGCCACACTCTATTGCTTCTATATAAACTTTACTTTAATCACTTTTGTAAAGCTGCTGGCTCTAAATCCAGCCTCATCTTGAGGAACTGAAGGCTAAAACTTCAGTATGAATTTTTGGGCATCCACAATGAGTCCTCAATAGCAGCTGCTTTTACTGTGCTCAGAGACAAGGTGGTGACTGGATCAAGAACAGAGCCCTATGGACCACACTGCTAATGACAAGTGGTATCTGCTTGCCAGGGTTACTTCACTTTTTAAACTCTAAGCTCTCACTTGTCAAAAAATAAGGACAACAATCCTATATCCCTCACAGGGTTGCTGCAAGCATTAAACTAAAAGTAATTAATTCTCTGTATCCATAGATTCGCTCTGCCCAGCTGACTGCAGATTTGATATTTTTAAAAAATTTATCTGTGGTGAACATACAGACTTTTTCCTCTTGGCACTGGTCCATTAACAATGTGCTATAACAATTATTTACACAGAGTTTTAGGTAATCTAAGTAATCCAAAGATTACTTGACATTGAAGAAGCATGCACACATGTCATGCCCATACTCTCTGCCATTTGCTACAGAAGATTTGAGTCTCCCTATATTTTGGTATGAGAGAGGTGCTGAGCCAGTTCCCAGAGAACACCAAGGGTCAACTGAATATACATAAAAATATCACAGTACACAGTTCTGGCACCAGAAAGAAGCATATTAAATGCAAGTTCATTCAGACAAGACTATGAAGCATTGTTTAGGCTCCAGTGGAGTCTTGCAGAAGAACTAAAGCTGAGATGCTTCTCCCTCCTCTCTGCTGTCACTGAGGCCCAAGCCCAACACTGGCTGCATCCTGCCTAGTCTTTCTGCTTCCTTTTCTTGCCATAGCCCATCTTGCCCTCATCTGCTATGGCATCACACAGCATTGCCTTCATCTCAGCATCACACAGCATCTCCATCTCAGCAGCCCCCTGCTCCCTCAGAACTCTCTGCTTCTACTAATGCTGGAAGAGGAAGAATTGGAAGTGCTTCTTCCTAGTGGGCAAGCCTCATCTCCTTTTCCTAGTCTAATGCCTCTCAGAGTGTGTTGGTTTCAGCCAACACCCATCACCTTGGTCTTGCAATATCTTCCTAGATCAGAATCTAAACACACACTCTTCTTGTCCTAGAACACTCTGAAATTCTTCACTCAGCCTTGAGTTCTGGCCTAAACAGCATTCCCAGTGAAATCACCACCATCCTTGCCTTTCATGGTCTGGAGTGAGGTAGATGACCCAATATACTGCCTCATAGCCCTCAGTGCTCACACTCTGTCCCTCAGCATTCTGTATGTGGTATGGTCCTTTTAGGGCTCTAAGTGGATGTGTTGTATGAGGAGAAAAATGGAGAGATGGTGGAAGAACAAAGCAGCTGCAACATGGTCACAGGTAGCTGTCCAGACCTCAGAATGGAGTACTTTTGGTTGTATTTTCATAATTAGGTCTCATTGCCTCTAGTAGTATACATAGGTAGTGAAAGAAAGAAAACAAAAATAGACTGTTGTTTAGGCTGCAACCGGAGAGATGACTCTGTGATCAAGAGACTTGGGGCTCTTACAAAGGCCCCAGGTTCAGTTACAAACATCTCCACAATGGCTTACAACTGTCTGGAACTCTAGCTCCAGGGGATCCCATAACCTCTGGCCTCCACAAGCACCTTTACTTAAATACACATATACACATACACACATGGACACACATAATGAGATAGAGAAACTCTTCAACTTAAATTTCTTCCTCTCTGGTTGACTAGATGACCTAGAATGAGGGTTTGAAAAGCCATGCTGATCTCTTGTGGGCTATAGTGACAGCAGAGGCAAAGCAACACAGGAACTGGATTTGTAAGTACAGGGTGAGCAGCTGGTGAGCACAGCATATTGACAGGAACCACCATGCTCTTACTGTGAAAGAACAGCATGCAGATACAAGAGAGAAGAGGCCGCGGAGGCTCTGGGTTCTAATTGTATGCCCTTTAACTGTCTACAAAAAAGTTGAGAAGAGTCCACCATCACTGAAGCCCAAACTTGGCCAATAAGGTGAGGTCAAGACTATTTTGGAGAAATAGTCAATTCCAGGATAAAGAAAGGCTGAGTTCAAAATAGTTGAATATGTTAGATAGTAAGAAAGCTTCCTCAACCAAGGGAGAAGTGTGTCCCAGTGAGGAAACCAGCCAGAGGGACTCCTGTTGACCAAATGCACTCATTGATTTGTGCATACAATTAGGTGCAGTAATGCATTATAAACCACCAGGGAAATGGAAATGCAAAGGAATTCCTCTTTTGATAAATCTGTAAGTTTATAATAATCAATTACTTCATTATTGGAAGACTCTTAATGTTGAGATCCTAAGATGAATATGGATACACAAACAATTTGAGTCCAATCAAAGGAACGAAAACTGTCCTATTGAAAGGGATCAAAGGGCTGGTGAGATGGCTCAGTGGGTAGAGACACTGCCACCAAGCATGATGACCTAAGTTTGAGACTGGGGTGCAGCATGAATACTAATTGATCTTTTTTTTTTCTTTTTTTCTTCTTTATTTATTTTGTATTTATCAAAAAAGTAAAATGAATTTAAAATGCTGAAAAGTTAACAATATTTATAAAGAAGATAAAAATCATAAACATGACTTATCAAGGGTGATAATGCAAATAAGTTTGCTACACATAAAAATACTAACCCTAACCCTAACCCTAGCCCTAACCCTAAC
>PVIH01006468.1:93250-111015 GCA_004025045.1 Sigmodon hispidus | reverse complement strand
GATGGAAAAAAAAAATTCAGAGGGAAAGATGAACACAAAGAAAATATAGGTGTAGCAATCTTATTTGTATGTCTACCCTTGATAAGCCATGCTTATCATTCTTATCCTCTATATAGTTATTGTTAACTCTTCCACATTTTAAATTCTTTTTACTGTGTTTTTTTTTATTAATAAATACAAAATAAAGGAAAAAAAAAGATAAAAAAAAAACATGTGATATGTTCAATGCCTAGTGATTATATAGGGGCAATTAATTTATCACCTTAAGGGCTAATAATTTCTTTTGAATAAGACCATTCTAATCCTTTTCTTATAGCTATAATGAAATAAATAGAAAATAAAGAACAATAGTAATACTGTATATAAGAGTAGAACATATTCATGTGTTTAGCAGTGATTTAAGCGTACTGTCTAACCACTTTTTCCTCCAACCTTCTTCCCAGCCTTTGGGCATCTGAATTCTACTCTTTCCTGTGGAATCATCTTTCTACATTTCTCACTCATGTGTGAAAATTATTGCTTTGTATTTGAATATAGATGATCATAATTCACTTGGAGATGTCTTCAGTACTAAATGTGTACCACTCCATAGTAGTAAAATTTACTGAAATGGCTTTTTATAGCTGTTTCTTCAAAGTTAAATATACTTTGGGCCAAGAGATAATTAGATAAAAATCATTGTCATAATTTTTATGTTCATTTTCACCCTCCTAGTAATGAGGACCTCACAATCAGCAGGCACAATCAGAGTACCACATTTTGAAGGATGGCAGATTCATAGACTCTGTGAACTTGGAAACTGGTTTCTGATCTACCATGTAGTATGTTCAGGGCAACACACTGGTCATGTACCCTTTCTAGGCTGTTTTATGCTAGCTAACAGGATTACACCAAAAGATTATCAGTAGTCTTTCAAGTGTTAACATGACATTCCATGTTGCCATTACAGAAGGTAATTAACAGCTAAGGTGTTGGATTAATTACCATGGGCTGCAGAGAAGAGAAAGAATGATGTTTACTGCAACCATGGGACAGGAGATGAAGAAAGGTGAGGCCAAGACTGCAAAACATTTAGTGGTTTACACTCTGACCAGGTTGCCTCCTTCTAGCCATCACCATTATGGTTTATTTTATGTGATAAAACTGATGTGTACTTGAGATACTTTCCATCAAATTGATTAATTGTTACATTCAATAGTTGTCTTATATTAGGCTGAAGTATAGTAGGAATGTAGAACAGAATTCAAAGAATTCAATGCTGAAGTAATTTTAGCCAAAATAATTTTCAAATTTCCCAGCAAGCTATCTGTTCTTTACTAATCAATTGTATCTAGGAGAACATCTCACTACTTGGGTAGGAGCTAAAATGGCTTTTTAGATGACTCTCAAATGCTAAAGGATTCTGGTTAGGTGCACTATTTGAGTTATAATTTCTGCCCTATCAATATGTGAGTCTCTACTTTTCATCAGAAAGAAGCATGAAGATGCAGCAAGTGTGGAGAATAATGTTTGCTACCAATTGCTGCTCATCATGCCTTCTGACAGTTTCAACTCCCTATTAGAAATGGAATCTACATTCCCCATCGTGTTCAGGTATGAATTCATGAAAATAACACCATTGGTAAATATTTACAGTGTGAAACAACCATCTATCTATAAAGCAAAGGATAACCAGACTACAAGCCACAGCTTCAGAGAAGCTAGCTAACAAGGAGGACCCTAAGAGGAATGCATGGATCAGCATGGGAAGGGGAAATAGAGATCTCCTGAGTAAACTAGGGGTGAGGAAGACAATCGAAGGAAGGGGATTAGGGATGAGAACATAAGGGAATGGGATGATTGAGCTGGAGCAGGGACAGAGTCAGAGAGCAATAAAAGAGATAGTTTGATAGAGGGAGACATCATGGGGTTAGGAAAAAACCTGGAGCTAGGGAAGTTCCCAGGAATCCATAGGATAGCCATAGTTTAAACTACTGTCCATAGTGGATAAGGTGCCTAAGCTGGCAAACCCTAGTAATCAGATTGGCTAATATCCTAACTGCCATCATAGAACCTTCATCTAGTCACTGATGGAAGCAGATGCAGAGATCCACAGCCAAGCATCAGGTTGAGCTCCAAAAGTCCAGTAGTAGAGAGGGAAGAAGGATTATATGAGCAAGGGGGGTAAAGATAAGGAAGAAGAAATCTATAGAGACAACCAAACTAAGCTAGTGGAAACTTACAAACTTTATACCGACAGTTATGGAGCCTGCATGAGACTGGACTAGGCCCTCTGTATATGGGAGACAGTTGTGTACGCTTGGTCAGTTTAAGGGGTCCCAGGCTGTGAGATCAGGGTTTATCCCTGGTGCATGAGCTGGCTTCTTGGAACCAATTACATATGGCAGGATACTTTGCACAGCCTTGATATATGTGTGTGTGTGTGTGTGTGTGTGTGTGTGTGTGTGCATGTGTGTGTGTGTGACAATTATAAGGATGGAGGAAGAGAAAGCTATTAATTTGAGCAGGCATCTGCTTTTCTGTGAAATTTACTTAATGTGGCAGACATTTTGCTATTGCTATACCTTTACAAAGAGGAAAATCCAGCAACATTTTCAGTTTCCAACTAAAGGATGTCTTCAAGGCTTAGCATTCTCCACCAGTGAACAGAAATTTGGGCCATAATTTGTTACAATAAACTCTATTATTTCCAGAAATAAAAAAAGAATGTTCTCCAAGTTTTGTTAAGTACCTTCCAAATTCTTCTCTAACTGTTTTTCCAAATACTTTTCAGTGTTTTACATATTTCTCCACAGTTGCATCTTACATTTAGATACTACATTCTCAATCAGATATCTATCTGCATGGAGAATCATCTTAAAATGTAAACATTGAAAACAATAAGGCTAGGGATGTGGCTCAGTTGGTAGAGTGCTTAAATAACATGCACAAAGACCCTGGGCTCCATCTCTAACTGCATGAACACACACACACACACACACAACACACACACACACATACTATGATGTCACATATTTATAATCTTAACAGTTAGGATATGGAGGCAAGATCAGAACTTCATGGCTATCCTTGGCTACTTAGAGATTTTGAAGCTACTCTGGGCTACATGAATTCCTCCTTGTCCTCGAGATAATAACAGTACTTTGTGTGTGCTAACTCAATGAGTTAGATAGGCAGTGTGTGATCTCATCTGGACTCCGATGTCTTCATATTGACAGTGAGTCAGGCTCCTGAGATTCTTCCACAAAGTGCTTGGGGTTCCTGAGTGAAATAGTTGCATGACCATGATCTTACCATCATTTCCTCTGACTTTCATTGGCCAACACAAGACTTCAGACAAGATTGAAGTCAAGCACAGCAGAAATACCTTCATTTCTGAAAGGGGAAGAGCTGCAAAATTGCTGTGAGGAAGAGTGTTAAAGAACAGAACAAATATTATTGTTTTCCTTTTTTGAGGGGATGAGTCAGGGTCTCATGTAGCCCAGGGTGGCCTGAAACTCCCTATGTAGCCCAGGATAACCTTGCACTTCTGGTCCTTTTGCCTCTCCCTCCTGAGAGCTGGTATTACAGGTATGCAGTATCATGTTCCATTCATGTGATACAGGGGTGGAAGCCATGATTTTGTGCAAGCAAGCCCTATATCAACTAAAGCATACTCCTTGCTTTATTGTTTCCAACTGATAAATTTTAAAATGATTATCTATGCAGGTACACATACCTGATGAAGTAGCATCCAGTTATGAGATGCTACCATAGCAAACATCTTTGTAAAACTGAAAAACAGATAGAAACAGAGACTTTCGAAATAAATTGCAAAAACTTAGAAGAATAAGTTACCAATATTTTATCTATTTTGCAAGGAAAAAGAGCTGTAAAATTACAATGATAATTGATATGGAGAATGGAGCTGTGGGGTAATGGGGAATTTGGCAGCCAAATTCTCCCTTGAGCATGGTAGACAGTTTGCTTTCATTTGTTTACCCAGCAAAAGATACGTAGTTGCATGCCACATGCCAAGAAGTGTCCAGTTAGGAATTCGACTGTGAACTTGACAGACAAAACACCTGCTTTCTTGAAGGCCACATGCTGGCAGAAAAAGTGAGAGGACAGACAAGGAAAACAATCAATGAGCAAGATCATTAGAGGATGCTGGCTGCAGAGAACTAGAAACAGCACCACACTATTGGGGCTGTGTAGCGGAGAAAGCGGGTCTATGGAGCTTGCCTCTGACCTGAGTACTGAGAAAACTTGAGTGAATTAGCCCAGGATGGGGGGGTAGGCTGGCAAGTTTAAATGCCTTAGTAAGGGCCACAGCTTGATGTGTAACCTGCAGGAAGCCAGTGGGCTGGATACCTGTAATGCAGCAATAGGAAAAAGTGAGGTCATGTGAAAATCACCTTTCTGTATCAGATTTTCAACATGCCTAGCTAATTACAGGAAAGTGTAAATATGACACAAAGAGCAATATAGACCATGCAGTGTACTGCAAAAGACAATGCTCAAACCATCAAACAAATACACCATAGATTTGCATGTATGATAACAAAATTGCTAATGATAAAGTCAACAAAATGAAATACTGTCTTTCGATAAAATAAAATTAAAAAAATAACAGCATTTATGTTTCTCCAGCTAGGTGGATTCCAGCTGACTCCTAATAAATAAGACATAGATAAATAAATAAATAAGTATGTATATATGTACACACGTACTTTCCGCTCATGGAAAGATGACTCAGCAGTTAAGAAATGCATGTACTTATCTTGCAGAGGTTCTTGGTACCCACATCTGCTGTCTCACAACACGTGTACCTCCAGCTCCAGGAGATTCTATACTGGCCTCAGCCCCTAGTGGTGGCTTTGAAACTGCCCAAGTACTTCTTGCATTTAGCCTGAATGCATAATTAGCTAAGTTAGCAGAAATGGGGGGTTTTGACATCCAGTACATGAGGGCGCCTTTACTCATATACACATAACCATGCAGGGCCGATTAAAAATAAAATACAATCTTTAAAGATGTCCATTATTTCTATTATATAATTCTCTTTGTTGGTTCTCTGATTCCTTTCTTTAAGTGCTCATTCTCTGTATTCTGAATGGAAATTGCATCAGTTATAATGAAACTTCATTCCTTGTTTTTTTTTTTTTTTCTCCTTAGTGAAAAGATAGAACATTTCTAGTAAAACTATACTAACAGGTAATTATAACCCAGAGACTTGGGTATTGAGGACGCACTAATGTATAGTGCTCAATTTCTTTATGTTGGAGGCTATTGGGAATGTAGATCCACATAGATTATTACTATGAATGATGGCTCTGTTGTTCCTTGAGGAAATTTTAGGAGTTCATTCTCCTTAAGAACTTACAAAAGTATTGAGGACCATCATCTCCATCTCTACAGTCAGGCCAGTCTCTTCACCTAAGCAACTAAGTCTGAGGATATTAGCTCCTTTGCTCCATATACTAGGTCACAGCATATATTGTTCAAAACTGGATGTCAAAACCCCCCATTTCTGCTAACTTAGCTATTTATGCATTCAGGCTAAATGAAAGAAGTACTTGGGCAGTTTCAAAGCCACCACTAGGGGCTGAAGGGATGGTTAGCTTGTTAGTGCTTGTTGCTCTTCCAGAGGATCTGAACTGAGTTTTCAGCACCCATATCAGGCCACTCACAACCACCTGTCACTCTAGCTCTAGGACATTCAACATCCACTTCTAGCCTCTGAAGGCATCTTCACTCATAGGCCACACACATGTACACACATAGTTAAAAATAGTGATGGAACTTATATCCAACACTGTGGGTAACCAACAACCAGAGACTAGATAGCCTGAGGACCTAGGGTAAACCCAAACACTACTGTTCTAATAAACAAACATCAACCAAAATGCAACAGTAAAATTACTCTAAAGACTTTCTACTATGGCCATAGATCTTAGATCAATGCCTGCTTAGCCCCGACCAGAAGCTTCTCTTGCAGCAATATAGACTCCCACAGCCAGACATCCAGAGAGCGACCTTACTATGCTCTGCTCTAAATGGGATGTCTCCATTCATATCCTCCTCCCACCCCAGGCTCAGGGAACCCCACAGAAAAGCAGGTAGAAAGAATATAGGAAGCAAAGGGAATGGCAGCCACCAAGAAAACAAGGACCTCTAAATCAACATGAACAAAGCTCATATGAACTCACAGAGACTGGGGCAGCATTCTCAGGGCCTGCACAAGTCTCTATCAGGGCCTCTGCACTTAAATTATTGTCTCCATTTTGGTGTTTTTATGGGATTCCTGAGTGTGCAAATGAAAGAATTTCTGACTCTTGTGCCTTCTCCTGGGCTCTTTTCTTTCTGTTTATGTTGTTTGTTTTCTTTTGTTTACCTTATTTAACTCTGATGTAATCATTTTTTAATTATATTTTCTTTTTTGTTTTCTAAGGAGAAAAAGTAGTGGATATGCATTGGAGGCGAGGTGGGGAGGAATTGAGAGGAAGAGAAGAAGAAGAAACTGTAATTGAGATATATTGTGTGAGGAAAAAAATCTATTTTCAATTAAAGGAAAAAGCTAAAAAAATGTTTTAAAAGGGGATCTTAAGATATACATAATCTTTCATATCCACATCTTATCAGGATAAAGTGAGCCCACTATTGTGTTACAATAATCTCTGATCATTGTTAGTTCCAACTTCTAGCCATTATCTGAGTATCGCTCTGATTAATTTCCAATGATACTAGTTCCATGAAAAAATTTTGAATCTACATCTCAGTTAACAACACCTTGTGTGCACAATTATTTGCTGGTAATATGTTATTAGATTATTTGAGCTGAACATCCATGTGACAAGGATGTAGAGGTATCATATGATAAGATATTTACATTCAAATTCCTTCCATTTATTATATTTTAAAAGCATAATTAGCAGCTTGGGGAATAATACATAGCCTTAGGTTCTAATACAACTACTTCAGGCCTTAATTTCTCTGGTTTAAAAACCAGAATTAACGTGTGGCCATTAGGGATTGTCCAAATATTATTATTCAGCACTTTTGATGAGTAACAATATTAATTAAATGCTGCAACTAAAGGGCATTCTATGCAAATTAGGCAAATTAGAAGAAATTTATATATTTAAATTAATCTAAATCATGCACAAGAAGTAAATTTTTTGGTTTCCTTGGAAGTCGAAAAAACACATTTTCCATTAAGTAGAAAGTATGCATACATCACTGAAGCTTGTGTGCATGCCAGTGATGATTAATTTGACATTTGTATCAAGGTTCTAAATTTTTGAGTAATACCGAGTCCAAAATACTACAATCCCTTTGATCTATGCCATGAATAATGATAAGGAGAACCACTCTTGTATGTATCACTTAAAAGAGAATAATCTTCTCATGGAATTGCATTTGTTTCTAAAAGGTGCTTGAATTATTGTGAACCACTGAAAATTGCTAAGCATTGAATCTTATGTTGGGAGATATATCATTGTTATTTCTACTCTATAGAGAAGGAACATTAGGTTTGGGAAATTTCAGTCATTTCTTTAAGGTCAAAGAATGGTAATTTGATGATTCAGGGTCTCAATTTTTAAAGATTTATGCCTCTCTCTCTCTGTGTGTGTGTGTGTGTGTGTGTGTGTGTGTGTGTGTGTGTGCATGTGCTCATATATGTTTGAGTAAAAGTGTAAAAATGCAAAGGAGGGAGTCAAGTTCACTTGAGCTAAAGTTACAGACAGTTGTGAGGTACCCAACACGTGTGCTGCAGACTGAACTTGGGTCCTCTCCAGTCACACAATCTCATTCAAAGCAAAGCAAAGCAAAACAAAACAAAACAAAAAACAAAATAAAATGGTGAACATTGTCCATTATTTAATGTTTATTGGGGAAAAGTCTTTATTTTTCAAAATACTGTGATATGGGGAGTTTGTAATATAGGATTTCATGTAACCACAGAGGAAAGACATGTAAATGCTGATTCCTAGAAAGCATTGTAGATCAGATAAATATGATTATTTCAAATACTTGTAAGCCAGCCTTTTCTGAATACAGCACTAAACATATGAAGACAGTCTTTATGAATCTGTGTAAGTAACATAATGAACCCCAGGCTACGAATAAGAAATGTATTGTATATCATTTAGCCTGGTTCTTCAAATCAAGGACTAGGAATCCAGGGAGGTCAATTCACTAACTGAAGGTCAGAGTAGCACTTCTTGGCAGACACAGTACAATGCTAATATCTCAGGAGTTCTTTCTACAGAGTCATTATTTACAGTGCAAATTATAAATTCTGTAAACACAGGGATTCGGTTAGAAAGTATTAGAATGAGACAGAAACACTGCTGGAATTTTTATTCTCAAAAGACTTTATCACTGGCAATGTGACAATGAGATGAGGGTGACAATTAGTATAGTCTCCTTCTTCCTGCTGGAGAAGCTCTAATACTCAAGATCATATTTTATAATATCTAGAGTCATTTTTTTTATTGGCAAGACTGGGGGAGGAGTTAATGGAATTAACTAGTGTATAGAGACCAACCATGCTACTAAATATCCCATTACCAATCGAAATGTCCCTATTCCTATAGTACTTGTGAACACATGACCTTTCTCAGTCATTGTCTGGTCCAGCTGTCAGTAGAACTCATGCTGACCATACTTCTGAATCCAGTGCACTGCTGTCTGTGTCTGAGTGAGTGAAGTTGCAGTGTCTAGAGTTCAAGTTTCAGTCAACCATTAATATTCACTGTGGGTCTATTCTTGCACCAATCCTTATCAAATATCTTCCAGTAAAGGATGAGGATACTCATAGCATAGCCTATATAGCATGTGCCTCACAGCTTAGGGAAGGACATCTTTCAGGTCTGAGTTAAGAAAATCTAACATTAAACAGATTTTAGAACTGTGACTAATGGTTTGTGCCTGTGTTCTTAACACTGAACAGACTTTGGCTGGAGGATTGCTTGTGAGTTTTAAGCCTTATTGAGTTTCAAAGAAAGACTTTGTCTCAAAATAAAAAAGGAGTATTGGTGATAACAAAATGTGCATGAATGAGCTTACACAGAGGGAAAGCTTCCTACTAAGGACTTCCATCCTATCAAAGGAGGCAGGCAAGACTCCATTGTTAATGATAGTGAATCTACATGTAACAGAGAAGCTGCCAACTATACTCATGCTGCCACAAGGGCAGTTATCCAGTGCATAAACTGTTGGCTTATGTAATACTTCACAGAGAAAGCAACACCTAAGGTATAATTTTAAGAGCAAGGTAAAAGGAATAAGTCTAGTTTCATGGATCCTCTTGTATAAAACAGCCAATCTCGACCTCAGAGGAAGTAAAGGGTGGGATGAGCAGAATGAAGAGGAACATGGGCAAGTCTGTGCCAGGACTTTAGGCCGATCATTATCGAGATCTTAGGTCTTCTTTTAACATGGTACTTTTTAATTCTTTTTATTCTTTGAAAATATGTATATGGCATGTTTCGATCAAACCAACCCTCCAGTTCCTTCCAACCCGCTCACCCCTTCCCATTATCTCTTCACCATTTTCCTTTCCCAGAGTCCTGTGCTTTGTTTATGTACACAGTGAGTGCACTTGATGCTTCAGGAGTGTAGGACAATCTCTTGAACTTGTGTAGCATCCCTGCAACCACATCCCTAAAGGGAACTGAATCTCCATCTACCAGATTTGTTTATTCTGTATTCTCAGAATGCACAACATAAAAACATCTCTCAGTGTGGCATTTCAAGAAATGGGGACTTTTGGAAAGACATTTCAAATTTCTAACAAGGTTTTTCAGCACTAAAAATAATTGAGAGAGATTACACCACCTGGGAGTAGGAGATGACTTTTGTTTTGATTTGTCAGTTTTACTTTTTTCTGCTTTATGAAAATTTGCTCAGAAGAGTAATGGTATGCCTCTGAACTTTATAGAATTTTCACAGAATATCACACCTTTCCCAGGAGGAGACATCAAGTGACTGAAAAATCAAGATGCTGGTGTTCTGGCTTCATTCTGTTCCTGTGATAAAACATTCTGACAAAAAGCAACTGGGAGAAGAAAGAGTTGATTTTCTCTTACACCTACAGATCCCAGTCCATCACTGAAAACATTCAGGGCAGGAACTCCAGGCAGAAACCTGAAGCAGAGACCCTGAAGGAATGCAGCTTGCTGACTCACTCACTGGCTTGCTTTTGCTCATGATCTGCTACCTTTCTATACAGCCCAAGGCCACCTGCCTAGGCAATGGCTTGGCCCATGGTGGGATGGGCTCTTGTTCAGTTATCCACAGGCCAACCTGATGAAGACAAATAGTCCACTGGGACCCTTTGCAGGTGACTCCAGGCTGTGTCAAGTTTATAGTTAATGTTAACTGAGACAAGAAGGATTCATCACTATACAGCAAACACAGCTGTATCTTCCTTTGGAAGGTACTTGGGGTGTCTAAAATATCAGCTAAATGACAAAATGCTGCAGCCTGAGGTGCTTGTTAAATGTACAATTTGCCAGCAACATGAATAAACCAAACAGAGGATTAGCAATGTGTGTGTAGAGGTCAAGGGGCAAAGAGAAAAAGTCACAGGGTCCAGAATCCCAACAGCCTGATTTAAATCTGATTCAACCTCTTTCTTGCCCTTTGGCCAGGTAAGGATGTGCAAACATTGGATTTAATTGCCAGCACGTTGAGTCTCTGGTTGTTAACTTAGACACTGAATGCTGGTGGAGAAACGATGCACAGAAATTCAAAAGCACAGAGCTGAGTGATAAGTGTGTCAAATAGATGCAGCCATTAGATGTGTTTTCTCTCAAGGTAACATATTATTTTACATGCTTCTGATACCAAAACACCACTAAGGTCCAGATATATGCTCATATATGGTACTGTTTTATTTAATTATCTATTTGGGATATTTGCATGTGTATATATGGGCATGCATTTAGAGGCCAGAGGACAACATTAGGTCTGATTGAATCTCTTTTACTATTCTGTTTCTTAAGACAAGGTCTCTCACTGAACCTGGAGCTCACCAACTCAGCTATACTGTCAGACTTGCAAGCTTTAGGGATCCTGCTGTATTTGCCCTCCCAGCCCTGAGATTCATCTAACTTTTTACACAGGTGCTCAGCCTTGAACTCAGGTACTCATGCAGCAAGCTATTTACTGAGACATTGCCTCACCCACCTCCATATGTGCTTATACTTTCACTTTTTTTGATGATATCCAAAGAGAGTGCCATGAAAAGAAAGACAAATATTAGGATGTAGAAAAGTTAGATATGACTTGAAATTGTTCCTTTTGTTATGATCTGGATAATATGAAGTCATTGGAAGATTAGGTAAATTATTAGTCCTAGTTACTACAATAATACTATTTCTGGAACATTGTGTTTATCTATCTATCTCTTATCTATCTATCTACCTATCTATCTATCTGTATGTATGTATGTCTGCCTGTCTGTCAATCTACCTATCTATCTCCAAAAGAATTTAGTAGTGCTAAGAACCAAGTACAGGTCCTGGCATGTACTAAGAAAGCATCACTTTATATAATCCCAGCTGACCTTAAACTTGACATCTTCCTGCCTCCCCATCTCTACCTAATAAGACCAGCATTAAAAGTGGACCACCAAGCCAAGCTTTTTAATGCCCTAGAAAAGGTAGTACCAGACTTTCAAAATTTTATTGTCCATGATAAGTAGAAGATGCTAAAAATAATTAATGAAATAGTTGCATTTTAGTTCTAAGGGATCTGTACTTTGTGAGAGAAGTTTAGTGAACTTTTACAGATTTCCCAGAGGGCCTGAAGAAGCTCATCAGAATGTCACTAACACTTATAATAATCATAAAATAATGGCAGAGACAATGTCTTTGTCCTTAGGGAACTGTATCAGAAAATATGAAATACTTGAACATTTTTAGATTGCACATTTGCTCCAAATTTGTGTGTGTATGTGTGTGTATATATGTATACACACACACACACACACACATATATATATATATATATATATATATATATATATATATATATATATCCATTCACTGCCTATGGTTGCTATGTTTTCCCTACCAAATCGAATGATTACAGCTCCTTGTTTACACTGGAAGGTGAGCTGACCTGCTATTTAAAATGTAAAACAAAGTGTCCAAGCTGCCACAAGCATCTTTAACAGACTGAACAAGGGGGAGAGTAATTGAAAGTGGGCAGAGCAAGCAATTAATTCCATGGCTCATCAAATCACTAAGTCCCCCTGCTATACTGCTATAATTTTATGATTTGGAAACAAAATCCACAAGATACTCAAAAAGTTTCCTTTCTATAAAGTAAGCACATAAGACCACATCTGGTCTTTTAGGGTAATTAATATATTGACAGTTAAATCAATTGCTATGCTTATAGGGTAGTCTCATGAATTACTTAATAGTTAAAAAATCACTTTACTGAATGTAGTGGTGCTTGCTTGTAATATCAGAATTCTGGAGGCTTAGACAAGAGGTTTGTGAGTTTCTGACCTGCTTGGTCTACATAATGAGTTGAAGTCCAATGTGGGCTACATTGTGAAGCACTGTCTCAAACAAACAAACAAATAAATAAATAAGATAGAAACATATTACAAGCTTTGTTTGTCCTAAACAATGTGCCATATGCTTGGAATACTTTAGATGTCTGTCCTTAGAGCATGCTAGTGTGTGTGAGGTTATTCTAACCCTAATGATACTAGGGAATGGTTATGGGTCAGAGCTGGTCAAAGAAGCTCTCACAGGCAACCTCTTTCATTCAAAAAAGAATACTATTATAACATAAGGCTACCCAGACAAAATGTGGACATTCCTTATTGGTGATACCATTGTTCCAGAAGGTTCCAGAGGCCTGTGAAAATGGAGTGAATTAAAAAGAAGAGATTAGAGGCCACTTCTCAAGTGACTGCTTTCAGGGCCCCACAGCATCTCAGGCCTCTGGTTTTGATACACAGGCTAGAGACTTCAAGAAGAAAGAGGCCACCTACAGGACAGGAGCAGTCAGACTGAATCCTGATAATAGGTAAGGTTTAGCAGAACTGTCTTTGGAGACAATTGGACCTGCTTTCCCTCTTCTCCTGATCACCCTTTACCTTTCTAGGTTGAAAATGAGCAGTTTTTCCATGGCTTATCATCCAAGATATAAAAAAAGATTAAAAAAAGGCTTTTTATTTATTCAAAAGCATAAAAACCAAATGAGAGGAATAATAATCTAATTAATAACTAGATTCTTTAGCATACAACAAGTTATACATACATACATATACATACATATGCATACATACATGTATACATACATACATGTGTATACAAGGAAGATGAAAGTGGGGTTGTTTGACCACTGGATGGCTGGTATCATTTGTCCAGTTCCTCCAAACTAGTTTTCTACTTGATTGGTGTGTACTGACAGCCAAACTACTCAACCTCTGAGAGCAAGGACTATTAGTAATGTGTGTCCCCCTAGGATGCCTGAGACAATCAACTGAGTCAGGAGAAGAGGTGCTAGGTTTACAGGCACCAAGTGCCCATCAGTGTTGTGTTGTACTGCATACCCCAAAGCATCTGCAGCTTGAAAGAACTGCAACTGACAGGAAAAAGCCAGTGGTGAGAATCTGCTCCTGACTTGAAGCTGAGGTTATGGAGGGGACAACACTTAGTGGATAGATGGGCTTTTCTTCATCAAATCCCAGACTTTGCTTTTGTATTTGCAGAGTTCAATCAAGATGACTTGTTTTGGGTGAAGGGTGTCACTGTGAACAAGGGGATGGGGTAGAATGGAATATGAGTCTGTGGGAAGTCTTTGTTATCTAGGCAGAAAAAGAAAGGAACTGTCTTTCAGTGACAAGAGAGAAGTGGTGCCCAAATCTGAACCCAGACAGGGGCTTCAGCATAATTCATGTCTTTGAGATTTGACCAACAAGGAAGTGAGTAGTAGAAAATTTCCCAGAATCCTTTGGTGAGAGTCCTGCCTCTGTATCACCTGGCAGCCACACAAGCCACAGAGTGAAGCTGGTTTCTTAGTAAAGTTCTGAATCCAATTCTGCACAGATGCTGCTTTTCACAGAACTCAGAGTCCTCTGTGATTAAAGCCAGAAAAAAATCCAGGGACAGACTCATCTAGTGACTATAGAGACCTCAGTGCAACAAGGAGGCTGCAGCATGGGTAAATTGCCATTGCATATAAATATCTTGAATTATCTCGTAGCAGGCTTCCAGAACAGCTGGCATGATTAGCTACTATAAGAAAGACCCAGTGCAGGGCGCCTAAGAACTTCTCTAGAACATTCACTTAAGAGAGGTGGCTGTGGGGACTGTGAATGGCTTCACACACATCATTAAGATTTTTCCAGTATTCACACAACAGCCTTCTTGGGAATAAGGAGGAAAACAAAAGGCATGGGTTAGAAAGAAGTAGTCATGAAATGGGTCCTAAACTTTGCAGGCACTTTCTCCCAATGAACCTGGGCTAAATAGAATTTGTGTTAGAAAACCATGACCCTAAATTTGTTGTTTTTAATGGAGTTGTGGGCTCAGCATTTTCTTTCCACAGGTTGCTACTAGCAAGAATTGTCATCGGAACATTTGGGACAACTATATTTATTCTTGTTTGAATACGATTAAATCTGGTCAGGAGATTAGAAAGGGGTCATCTGTGAGAAGGAAGAAGAAAGATCTGAAGATCTGATATGAATTGTGGAAGGGGAGCCATGAGCTGGAGCTATAGCTGGGCAGAGAAATGGGATGGGAAGCCAGAAGGTGGTAGGGGATAACTAACACTAAGGTTATCTAGAAAAGCCAAATGGAAACCTATCCAATTATATGCTTCATATATATGAGTATGTGTGTTCATATTAAAGAGTTTAATTGGAGGGTTAGGGTTAGGGTTAGAAGCTAAAAATCTTAGTGCAAGGTGTGAGATACTTTTCCATAGGTTGTTGGTAAAGGTGTCCTAGAGAACCCCAAACAATATCAGGCATTGCCATTGTCCTTGGTTCCCCACCAGGACTTGATGGTAAGATCCTATTCCTGATGACAGTGCACATTTTGGTCATAGGATACAGAGAGATTGAGTTGGTACTGACCAGGAAGCCTCCTCCCTGCCTGTCCAGCTTTGATAGTACAGAAAGGTACTGTGGGAAGGTGCTCACCAACTATCTTACCCAGATATGAGTCTTGTCTGAGTTACAGTGATGACTATAGTGGTGAGAAATAACCATGGATGCAATAATGATACAAATATTATAAGGAAACTGATTGCTGATTGGGCCATTCCACAGGAGGAAACATATTATAATGCTATAAATCTAGATAAGAAACCATGATTGTGCATATATCAGCCCTGGGGATGAACATAGCATTATTATTTTGCTAAATGCACATAATGTCAAACTGCCCTGTAAATTTATATCTCTCTACCTGTAGATTAGCAAAGCTCTCAAATCCTACCAAAGGAGTTTTTCTGTGCAGTGGATAACCGTTAATGCAGAAATCCACAGCTGGTCACAAATGCAGAGAATAGGTATCTGAGAACTGCACAGCCATACATGGGACATCTGTATCATCTATACCTTTTACCTCAATGTCTAGGTACCATTATAGAAGTGGGATCAGACATATTAGAGCTTGAGGTCAGGGAGAACTAGGGTGATACAGTGTCTTCTCAATAGAACAGAACAACTCTACTTAAGAACTCACCCAAATGTGATTGCTTGCACAAGACCCATGAAGATCAAGCCAGTCAGCATTTCAGCTTAGAAGGGGACAGGCTTAGGAGGACCCCGTCCCTCGCTGAGAAGCTATAGATGACTTCTGGGGAAGGGATAGGTTTTTTTAAGGGCATGGTTCCTGAGAGGTTGATTACACTCCATTGGATCATCCCATACTCATGAGTACAAGGTGGATTGGGGTTGCTAAAATAATAATAATAATAATAAAGGATAGAATTGGTGGTGGGTGGTGATATGAGGAGTGAGAGGGAAGAATGTTAGGTAAATAGGATCAAAATACCTCAAAGCATTAATACACATGCTGCATTAATTAACACTTGAAACCTTTATTTCTTCTTTCTCAGTGGGCTTTTGCCAGTTCTGGGAAGTCTTATTATGTAGAGCCCAGAATGGCCACTTTTAAGCATCTAAAGATGATTCTACACAAAGGGAAATGATCTTCCAACAAAGAGTCAAGTTAGAATCATATTTCTTCCTATGATATGACTACTGCTTGGAGAAAGATGACTGTGAATCAAGAGTCATTTATTTTTATTTTTTCCCAAATTACTAGTCATTGATTTTGGGCATTACACTTCCCTGCATAACATCCCTTGAGGGAGCAAGGAGATGATCATGGGCTCTTGAAACTTATAAATTACTTTAGATATTCTGATTTCATTGTGTGTGTGTGTGTGTGTGTGTGTGTGTGTGCATGTGTAAGTGTTCATGTGCATATATGTGCTTGGAATTCAGAGTGACTTTGCACAGGCACTGTCCACTTTTCAGGTTTCTGACAGGTCTCACTGACCTGGAACTGGCTGTGAAGGTTAAACTGTCTGATCAGCAAATCCCAGGATCATCTTGTATCTGCCTCCCCAGCACTGGGATTTTCTTTTTTTGTTTTTTTTTTTTTTCCTTCTTCTTTATTTATTTTGTATATATCAAGAAAAACAGTAAAATGAATTTAAAATGCTGATAAGTTAACAATAACTATGAAGAAGATAAAAATCATAAGCATGACTTATCAAGGGTGATAATGCAAATAAGATTGCTACACATATATTTACTTTGTGTTCAGCTTTCCCTCTGAATTTTTTTTTTCATCCCTGTATATCCTTATTCAAGGTTCCTTCCCCCTCCCGCCACATCAGGTCTTTTTTTCTTCTCCACAACTCCCCATCCCCTCCCTGGGCAGGGAGCAGACAGTCCTATGGTCCCACTGACCCAATAATGCTTAGATCAGTCTCCATTTCTGGCAAATCCAGTTTTGTCCCCCCTCTCTCAAGAGTGAGTCAGGTGTTCCTGTAGTTGAAGTGGGATCCGAAGGGTCAGTCCAGGGTGTTTCTGATTCCAAGCTAGCTGTTCAGTGGTTGTGGATTGCAGCTTGGGCATGCTTGGCTTTTTTTCTTGTTTGTTTGTTTAGAGACCACTAATGAGTGAGTACATCCCCTGCTTATCTTTCTGAGTTTGTGATACCTCTCTCAAGATGATATTCTCCAAATCTATCCATTTGCCTGCAAATTTTAGGATATCACTTTTTCTTACCGCTGAGTAGTATTCCATTGTGTAGATGTACCACAGTTTGTTAATCCATTCTTCAGTTGGGGGACATCTAGGTTGTTTCCAGGTTCTTGCTATTACAAATAATGTTGCTATGAACATAGTTGAGCTAAAACCTTTGCAGTGTGAATGTGCCTCTTTAGGGTATACACTCAGAAGTGGTATAGCTGGGTCCTTGGGGAGATTGATTCTCAATTTTTCTGAGAAATTGCCATATTGCATTCCAATGTGGCTGAACAAGCTTACACTCCCACCAACAATGGAGGAGTGTTCCCCTTGCTTCACATCCTCTCCAACATAGGCTGTCATCTGTGCCTTTTATCTTAGCCAATCTAACAGGTGTTAGGTGGTATCTCAAAGTTGTTTTGATTTGCATTTCTCTGATGGCTAAAGATGATGAGCACTTTTTCAGGTGCCTTTCAGCCATTCGTAGTTCCTCTGCTGAGAATTCCCTTTTTAGATCTGTACCCCATTTTTTGAT
>PVIH01006468.1:69782-93150 GCA_004025045.1 Sigmodon hispidus | reverse complement strand
CCAGTGTCCTTGGCTTTGCAGAAGCTTCCTAGCTTCAGGAGATCCCACTTATTGATTGTTGGTCTTAGTATCTGTGCCACTGGTATTGTATTTAGGAAGTGGTCACCTGTGCCAATTCGTAGAAATGTATTTCCCACTTTTTTTCTATCAAGTTCAAAGTGGCTGGGTTTAAGTTGAGGTCTTTGATCCACTTGGATTTGAGTTTTGTGCAGGGTGACAGGCTCAGATCTATTTGCATTTTTCTACACACTTCCATCCAGCTATGCCAACACCATTTGTTAAATATACTATCTTTTTTCCATTGAATATTTTGCCTTTTTTACAGTGGGTTTTGAACTCTGGTGTTCTTCTTTTTAAAGCAAGCATTTTACCGATTGAGCTCTCTTCTCTAGCCCTATATTCTGGTTTAGTTTCACATGGAAACTGTGATATGGGTGGTGAGTAATTATTCTTTTACTATTTGCTGTCAAGATTTGCTATTAAGTGGTACAACCTTCTGATTCCAGTCCAGAACACAAATTAGGGTATATGTTTGGAGGTCTGTAAAAATACAGCTGCAGACTTTCAAGTTCACTAAGCTATGTGGCCTTTTTCCAGATGGGATGTGTGTAATAACATTGAGTCTACATCTACTCTTACAGAAGACATTATAAACAGTATCAGCCATTTTTTTTTCTGAGCATTTGAATTTGTCATGGTTGATCTTGATTGGAAATGTAACATACCTGGGTAGAGAAACGTCAATTAAAGGACTCCCTCCATCAGACTGGTCTGTGGACATGGCCATAGAGTGTTTTCTTGACCACAAATTGATGAAGGAGGATCCAGCACACTTTGGGCAATAAGAACATTCTGAGCAGACATAAGAACATGTCTGGATGTAGATGGGGAGCAAGCCAATAAGGAGTGTGCCTCTCTTATCTCTGCTTTAGTTTCAACCTAGGGATCCTGCCTTGGTTTCCCTAGATAATATACTGTAACCTGTAAGTCAAATCATCTCTTCCTCCCTAAATTGCTTGAAGTCATGGTAATTATCACAGCAAGAGAAAGCAAATTTAGTAAGATTCCCAAGAAAGCAATTATTAGTTACCAATAACTGAAAAGAAAGTTTACTCAAGGTTTAGAGCTGGATCAAACTTAGAGGAAGAAATCTGGTTTCTTTCTGAATAGAGAAAGCGACTTGATTGATAGATTTCCAGAGAGCCAACTTTTCTGCAGAAAGAGGAATGCTTCCAGTTGAGAATTCCCAAGTTTTATTGGAATTGTGGAGAAGTAGATGCTAGAGATGCAGGAGGTTAATGTGTGCCACAGTCTGGGTATTCTGCAATGACTTCCTTCACAGCATGTTCATTTGAAGAATAAAGAGGTCTTTATGGTTAGTGGGAGTTTAATGAGGATCACAATGGTCTGCAGATGCTTACAGCAGCATTTAAATAACCCATAACCCCTGTGTTTATCACGAGGGGGAACCTGCCAATTTTTAGGAATTACGAACATTTCTTCTGTAAAATGTTGCCATTTCCACAGCCTTTCCCAATGATTCTTTTCTTGCTATATTGCAAGGTATAAATGGCAGGATGTGAGTTACTATGGAAACGACCTCCAGTTTATCTGTTACTGGAACACATGAAAGATAAGACTGGAGATTATACTCTCCCAGCAGATATCTTTTTGACTAACCACCCCTCACCAGTATCTTCTAGCTCCCCCCACCAAGTATCTTTTCCTTCTTACCATTTGTACCATGAGAAATTTTGAGATGGTCATGAAAGGCAAATCAAACACGAAGTCAAAGCACCAATGTTTTCTAGAAGGCTAAAGAATGGGGTGGAAAGAAAGGTCAGAGATGTGACTGAAGCCACTGTCCTGATACCAGCTTCTTAGATCCCTGTCTTCCTCCATGCCTTCTAAACTCTAGCTTGCCTGAGCATCAGACTTTCTTACAGGACCTGACTGGCTGCTCTTATCACCCTTCCAGCTTATAGGTCTATGTGATAGGGACTGAGGATTCATGTTCCTTCATGCTAAGGCTATATTGGTCTAAATGCAAAACTTGAGAACTATTGTTCTCCATATTATTGAAAGCATTTTTGTTGTAATAAAAAATGAGCATATGGCCAGTGATATGATTCAGCCAGAAAAGACCACCATGCCTGAGGACAGGAGTTTGATCCTTGGGACCATTTCACAAAAGGTAAAATCAACTTCTTTAAGTAGTCATCTGACTTCTACACATGCTCACATACACATATGTGCACATGCACACAACAAATAAATAAATATGAATAAAATATTTAAAAAGCACATACTATAACCTTAGCAATTTAGTCATTTCCAGCTACAGTTCAGTGGCATTAGCTGTATTTGTATTGTTGTATAACCCTTACCTCTACCTGTCTCCAGAACTTATCATTCCAACTTAAAAATGCTGTACTCACTGATCAATAACTGTCTAGTCTCTACTTTCTTGACAGCCACCACTGAGCTTTCCATCACTATTAATTTAATTATTGCAAATACCTCATAAAGTAGACTCATATGATAAATAAACTATACTTATGGGTTATATATTTATAGCTTATTTTACTTAGCATGCTATCTTCAAATAAAGTACAATAAGGAAGAAAGAAAGAAAGATAGATAGATAGATAGATAGATAGATAGATAGATAGATAGAGATGATAGATTGGTGGGTGAGTGGGTGGGTGGGCACTTAGATAGACAGATATGTTTGTTTCCGCCTTTTGACTATTAAAAATCAATGCTGCCATAAACATGGTTATAAAAATATCTGTCTGAAAATTTCTTTAGGGAAAATAATCAGCACTGAATTTCTCATTCTAAACAGTTCACTTACATGATGATGATCCACTTTTAAAAAGAGATATGCTAGAAATATTATATACATTTTATAAAGACACAAATTGAGACAGAATTCACCTTGATTTCCTGAGGTCACACAGTTGGTAAATGGCCTAATTTTCCAGGGGAGGCAGGCTAGCTTCAGGCTCAGGTACCAAGCTCACTTGACTGCTTTCTCTGCCCCAGCAAGGCATCTGATTAGTCACAGAACACTTTTCTTGTTGATGAAAATACTAATTTTCTGCAATAAGGGTGAAGGTAAGTAGCTTTAAAAGTATATGGCTCAGATAAAATTGAAAACTCAAATGTATATGAGGATTTAAAACATGACACAGTCTATCTAGTTGGCTAATTATATTTCTGTTTTATTTTATTTCTGGAGCATAGCAGTCTAAGATATTTCTGAAGAATGTCATTTGGAGGTCAAAGGTATTTACAATTGTCTAAAGACCTCAACTCTGAGCAGGAGAAATGACAATCTTACAGCTGAATGAGTTGTCCTTTGAATGGCTGGAATGCGGACTGGCCTTTTGACATATACTCCATTCTGTGGCTAATTAAACCAAACCATCCATTGAGAAATTCCAGAAGAAGAATCTTCATGCAGTTCAATTAAATTAGTATGCTGCATGAATCACAAGCTATGATTGGAATGCTACAGGAAAAGTCCAACAAATAACACATGACATGGTAAAATAATGCCACATGACTAAGTGAATCTTGGGGAACCTGTTTAAAAGACTAGATTTCACTTATTACATAAAGGCTCCATGCTCTGCTACGGACTGCCTACTTCTTGTCTAAGAAAATGTCATGGCTTAGTGCATGGGACATTGCATCTCAAGTTCCAGAATTGATGGAGAAGGTGGATTACAGAAGCCTAAGGAAATACTTTATATAAGTAGCCAAGAGCTACTCTGAGTGCAACAGCCACGTCATGTCCAGAAGTCAGCATTTTACAGCTCTTTTTTCCCAGGTGCCAGCTGTTACAGTCTTTCTCCCATGACCTCTCTCTCATGAAGTCCCCTGAGCCTTGCAGTAATGGGGGAGGGACCCTCAAGCACCCCCTTTCATTAGAGAGGCTATTGTTTGATGGTTGCTGATGGAGGCTTAGCCACTCTCCTTTGGGGACATGACTGCTGGTAAATTGACTCTGCTCCAGTAGATGGCCACATGCCCGTGAGCAGTTAGGCAGCACTAGTTGGACTCGGGAGGGTTACTAATAACAATTAAAAGAAGATATGAAATTAGAAAGAGATAGGGTGAGGGCACTAGGGGAATTGGAGAGAGGTAGTAAGGAATAGATATGATCTACTTACCTTGTATAAATGTATGAAAACCTTGAAGAATAAAAATATTATTTAAAAGAGTGCCACTAATTAGGGATATTTTCAGTATATTTTAAAAGGTACATGGTTATCATGGGGTTTAATATTAGTCTATGAAAGGAAGCAGGCTTGTCCATTCCCTAGGCATTGTCCCAGGTTACACACACACACACACACACACACACACACACACACACACACACACATCTTCCTGTTTGTCAGCCTCGTGCTATGAGAAAACCAGGAGATCATTAGTACATCGATCTGTTTGCAGTGAAAATCCAATCTCTAAGTAGAAGAGACTAAAGAGAAGACAGAATTTATAAGAAAGGCCCTTCTCAGGCTGGTTTAGTGATTAAGAGTGCTTGCTGCTCTTTCAGAGTTCGATTTCCAGCACCCTCATCAGGTGACTCATAACTGCTCCAGCCTCAGGGAATCTGACACCCTCTACTGATTTCTTTGTGCATCAACAAACACATGCACATGCATATAGTTATGCACCTATGCACATAAATAAAAAATAAAATCTTTAGAAAGGAACTACTTCACTCTGGTGTAGTTTGGAGGCTAAGAAGACACATCCAGTCCTATGAACCCAGACAGAAAGGTTTGTCTTATGTGAATTATTAAAGGATGGATCATGGCAATCTTGCAAATACTTGAAGAGCACTGTTACATAATTCTTGACTCTAGGCTATATACATGCATGGTCTTATGTATTATAACATAAATGCTGCCAGCTCTTCAAATTACCAAAGTATTTCTCTTATTTGCAGCCTTTGATGAGCTGTCATTTTTGGGGACTGTTGAGTGACTTCCAAGGGAAACCTAAATAAACATCTGTTCATTCCAGTTAGAGCACCAATGAAACAGGTCTACCCAGGGCTAGCTGCGTAAGCCAGTGAGTTTACTGGAGTTACTTAGACATCATGGAAGATGGCTGGGTTGCAGGAACATGGTTGACTCAAAGCAGCTGTGTTCCCATAAGATCCACCCAAATATGAATGAGGACTCACAAAAACTGCACCCTGGAGCTCCTTACACAGCTTGCAAGTGGCTTCACTGATTAGAGAGTCTCTATTTCAACAAATGTTACTGCTTATTTGACCTTAGAGAAGGGTTTTGTGTACTTTGAAAGTTTTAGGAGCATCCTGATTTGGGGATTTTGTTCACATCCTATTCTTAAAAGTCTCTGTCCTTCCATAGAAATAAATGTTTTAATTCAGAGGAAACAGCTACTTAATGGGGAAGTGGGTGGTCTGCCTAGATTTGGCCTTGCAGGAAAAGATATTCCCATATAAATTAACATCAATAAATTGTTACTAGTTCTTTTTAAAAAAATTATTTATGTGTATCAGAGTGAGTATAACCATACATGTATATAAAGGTATATATGCGTGTGCCTTTGTGTGTGTGTATGTGTGTGTGTGTGTGTGATGGGTGGGTGGGTGTATGTGTGTGTGTGTGTGTGTGTGTGTGTGTGTGATGGGTGGGTGGGTGTATGTGTGTGTGTGTGTGTGTTGAAGTCATAGCTGGAGTCACAAACACCTGCAGGATACTTAGCTTGTTACCTAGATGCTGGGACCAGAAGTCAGGACCTCACCATTGCACAGGAAGTACTTTTAAACTTCTCGAAAGCCCCTATGAGTTTTTCTAGGCTAACACCTAAGAATACAATTTATAAATTTATCAAAATAAATTACTCTTAAATACCAAAGGACTTTTATCCTATCCCACCATTTCTATGTACACTTAAATATTTGATCTTTCTATATCATAGGTTAATGATAGTGAAATTGAAAAAGACAAATTAAGAGTGAATGTATAACTTTATAGCTTTCATCCACTTTTTAATAATTATTTTCACTCTTAGTCATGTATTTAGTTTCACACGACTTATTTTGTATAAAACAACTTTTGAACATTTTTTGCATTTATAGAGAATATTGAATCCAGGGTATATCCTGGTGGAGTCTCTACAATACTGTTCCTACAGCTTTGAGAATCATTTGTTATCGTTATTTGTTTGCTTGCTTTTGCCTGTTTCTTACTATTGTTTCATATCTCAATCAGTCTTTTCATGCCTCCATTAGCAGGACTCTTCTCAGAGGCTTTGTGTTCCTTGGTACCTCTCTCTCTCTAGTAGAGCTCTAACAATATCTCTGATTATCCAGGTACTACAGCTGTTCTCTATCCTCCTAATGCTGTGACCCTTTAATATTGTTTTGCATTTGGTGGTGACTTTTACCATAAAATTACTTTGTTGTTACTTCATAACTGTAGTTTTGCTACTGTTATGAATCACAGCCTAAATGTCTGATATTCAGAATATCTAATATTTGACCCCTGTGAAATCACACAGATTGACACAAGATCAATAGGTGGAAAACAACTGAGATACTGCATATGAAATTCTTGTCTCATTTATAAAGCTATACCCTGTCATGCTGTCTCTTCCCAGAGATCTTGATTTTTTGGAGATATGCTTGCAAACATTTGTGTTCTCTGAAGTCAAAGCCATGTACTCAGTGCTCTATTTTCTATTAGTCAGTATTCTCCATTGCTTACAGAAGACTTATACACTGAACCATTTATGTTAAATCAGGCTTTATTGTAAAAAAAAAAAATGAGCAACTCAAAGTATCTGTGGTCTTCTGCAGAACCAATACTATATATATTTTACAGCAAGGTCCCTTACACACTAGCTGAAAATTATGAGCATCCATATTTATTTCTCTAACCATGTCTTTGAATGGCAGTTCCATAGAGAGTTTGACCACATTTCTGCAGGTGTTATCACAGATTGATTCTCTATACAACATCTTCTTGCCTAAACAGAAGTCACCTTGGTACTTTAGACTGAAACACTTTAAAGCCCAAGGGTGCAGGACAGTTAGTTCCCAGGGGGACACATTTGAGCAAAGGCAATGGATAGGCCTATATTCTCGTTTCTGTTCCCCTAGATACTCATCTCTGTCATCTACTTCATCAAAATTCCCCCGGAAGTACTAGATGGGTGTGTCCTGGCAGGCAGCCCATCCTGCTGGCTAAGGAGTAAGCACATCTCTGTTAGCTGGTCCTTCCTTTCTACTTCCAATTTCCATGTCTCCTTACTGTAATCACATTTCTTTAAAACTACCAACTCAAAACCTTTTCTTTTTAGGAGAGTGAAGGGAGTATAGTTTGATTTATTATTTATTATTATTCCACTTACATATTTATTAGTTTATAAATTAATGAATTCTCTGTTTTGTTTTAAAATGTTTCTCTAAGGGCTAGAGAGAGATGGCTTTGGAGTTAAGAGAGATTCCTCCTATGGCACAGGGCTTGGGTTTGGGTCACAATATCCACATGATAGTTTTCAACCTCTGTAACTCAGCTCCAGGAAATATGTTACTCTCTTCTTGCCTCTATGAGCTCCTGAATGCACATCACAAACACACACACACACACATACAATTTCAAAAATACATAAATAAATAGTTACTCTATAGATTGTGGTGCACATAGAATTCATTTGAAGCCTAATGCAAATTTACTCTTCACATAGGTTTATGTTTGGGCCTTAGCTTTTCTCTCGATGATTCGAGGACAGTTAATGTCGTTTAAATTATATGACTTTCAAATTTTCTACAACTTCGGAAATTTTTGTCATGGACAAATAAACATCACTTGCTTTTGCTCATCATCTATCCAAGCAGTTTTGTTCACACCATTGGTGTTATCTGTTTGCTACTAAGAACAATTTCCATAAAGGCTTGGAGTGAGAGATACTCTCAGATTCTGCTTTGTATCCATTTTTCTGAAAAATAATTTATTAGATATTGAATTCTATAGTGATCATATTTTTTCTTCCAGTGTTTTAAATGATGAGCAACAACAACTGTAGTCAGGTCTTCACTGTAACATTCTTAATATTAAATATTTATTTATTTGTTTTTATCATTTGTGAATGTATGTGTATTTACTTGTACAAATAGTATATATACTATATTTGTGTCTTTTGTCCAAAGAGGCCAGAAGAAAGCATAAGCTGCCACATGGGGGTGCTGGGAACCAAACTTGTGTCTTCAGAAAAAGCAGCAAGTGCTTTTAATGATTGTCTAAGTTTCCACCCTCAGAGCTTCCCGTTACAGGCTGGCCACCAGTTCTGTTAATCAGTTATATTCTATAACTAATATCATGGTGATATTAATATATATTATTTTTATGGTCATTTTTAAGATTACTTTATTTCCTCTATTTTTGTTAGTCTTTATATGTAGAGTTTTATTAATTATTCTGTGTGGCATTTGTAGCACTTCATAAGCTTGTGGTTTAGAGTATTTTATTAACTTTGGAAATGTATCTGTCATTAGCTCTCCATATATTGTTTCTGTCCCACTATCTTTCTCTTCTCTTCTGGGACTACACTTACACTTACATCAGCCTCGTGCCCAAGACCCATATGTTTAAATTACTTTCTTTTTTTAATATTTTTTTATTTATTTATTTTGTATTTATCAAAAACCAGTAAAATGAATTTAAAATGCTAAAAAGTTAACGATAACTATAAAGAAGATAAAAATCATATGACTTATCAAGGGTGATAATGCAAATATTGTCCTGTGCTTCAAGCTTGATATTTTATTCTCATCTGTTCTGTTATTTCTCCACCTGGGTCTACACTGCCCTTATCTCCTTCCAAGTAACATCTGGGTTCAGTTTTGGAGCTATGTTTCTAAAAGTTCCATTTGATACGTTATTGAAGGCTTTTGCTTCCTGCCGAATTCTGACCCATCATTTAATGTTTCCAAGAGTATCATTATTTCTAGGTACATATTTCTTATGTGCATTGATTCTTTTTTGGATTCATTTAATATATGTTTTTTATTCTTATTTTTTGTCAAGTCATATTTTATTAAATTGTAAATGTTACACCATTATGACATATGGATTTCTATCTTAAACAGATAGCTAGTTATAAGCAGAACTCCTGGCTCTAATGGGGAATTGAGTTGATTTTAAATTAGACATTTCAGTGATGGTTAGAGTAGCCTTCTGGTGTGAACTTGTGTGGAGACATCAGGAACACAAAGAAAAACCTTAATTAACTTACCAGGACACTTCTTCTGGGTGAATATATATCTTAGTTTTGTTCCTTCCCTTCTCACATCATCCAATTGTGGAAAAATCTGCTCTTTCTTGTCTCTTAGCAACTCTTGGGCTTATCACAGTCTTGTCTGAAGAATGAGACCAAATGCCAGGGACAACTGTCACTTGACTTTCCCTTTTCCTAGACGTTAAGTCCACCAATACCTACTGCTTTAAAGTCCAGTGTCTTCAGGTGAGTGTGTGTGTGTGTGTGTATGTGTGTAAGAGAGAAAGAGAGTGTGTGTTCACATATGTGCATGCACATATGTAAGATTTTGTGTGTGCATGTGTGAGTATGTATGTCTGAACATGTGGGCATGTGTGAGTGTGTATGTGTATTTGAGTGTGTTTATGTGTATTGCACATCTATCTGTATTGCATATGTGTAGGTCTGTGCATGTGTGCAGTATTTGTGAGTGGAGGAGCATGAACTCAAATGTCATCCAGTTTATATTAGAGAAGTTGGTCTGATATGCTCATTTATTATTACCATAAGCTGAACTTCAGCTCTTAGATTTAAAAAGGATAGAGGTTTTCCTAACTCTCACCCTCTTGTCCAGACAGAATCCACCTGAGCTGTGTAGTCTGGCTCAGATGCCTACTGGATATTGACTCACAGATCAGCAAGGTGATGATATCTTCCATTTTGTTTGCTGGCAATTAAAGTATTATTTGTTTAGAGGAAAACATTTTATTCCAAATGTGTATGGTAAAGATAAAAGCCATTTATAATAAGAATTATCAAAACTGCAAAGCAAGAGAACAGATATCACATTATGAGATTGTTGGAAGATCTAAACAGATGAATAATTACAAAAACAGTAATATTTTCTTTTCATACAGTGCATCAAGTTCTCTATGGAGAGAGTTATTTCACAGAACCAAGGGCATGATGACAATAAATAACAGACAAACATAAATAAATATATAATTAAACAAATATTTAAGAGATAAACAAATATAAAACAAAGCAAACCTGTTATGGATATGAATGTAAAGCAGCCTAAGTTTACTCTATGAAAAAATGATAGTGGATTATGGATCCATAAAATAAACTAAAATAGAAGAAAATTAGTGTTCTTGTTAAAGTTGTGGAAACAGGAAGGATTACTGATCTAGGCATGGCTCTTCTAGATTTTTTTCATGCATGTACAAAGACCAAAATATTTTGGGCAAGTTATGAGCAGAGTGGTAAAATTCAAGCAATCAGAAGAGTAGATATCAAAACCCATCTGCTATTATATCCAGAAACCTGAGTTGTGCACTAATTCTTTCATACTACAATAAAATGTGGATTCTAGTATGTAAAAAATGATAACACAGCAGCTTCCAAAGTGCCCCTGACTACCTAAGAAAGTCAAAGTATGAAGCGATCTTCACACTGAGAAAATTTAAAGTCATAGAGACACAAGGTGGACACTCACAGAAGCAAAGACAAACTTCAAAACATAGCGCTCAAGTTAGATTGATAATATCAATAATAGCAATATTGATGATATAAAACATTAATAATAGCTAGAAAAATAAATCTGAAGACCTGTGAGGGACACAGTCAATTTTTTATGTGTTTAGAGTGATGCACTTACTTGCTACATTTAGAGGATATTCTAGTGTTCAACTTGACATCACTGAAATTAAGATACTTGTGCAACCATTATCTTGTTGAGGAAAGAGACTATTGCCACTAATGCACTAATGCACTATGTTCCTGTTCAACTTTGGGGTTAGACCTGTCATACTAACATCATAATCATTTGCCATATTTCAAATGTCATTCTTCTGGTATCATTCTTATAAAATGTTTATAAATGTATTAACCCAGCCAACTCATCTCTGGATCTTATTATTTCAGAAGCTCAACATTAAACTCAGAGGTTGTCTTTGTATTTTTTTAAATGTAAGTTAAATTATTTCTATTTTGTTTATATTAGTATTTAATTATATGAACATATCACCAAATATTTGTTCACTATATACTTGGTGAGTGTAAATAAAAGTCACATTGTGAACATTTTTTACATTTGCTTACTGGGAAGATACATACATGTTATACCATAAGTATGGAGGTCAGAGGTTAATTCTCAAAATTCAATTTTCTTCTTTTACCATGTGGGTTCCAGAAATCAAATTGAGATTTTCAGTCTTAGCAGTAATCTCCTTTACATTTCAAATCAACTTGTTGCTGTGTATTATGAATATTTAAATATACATATCCTTTACAGTTCTGTTGAATATTCACCCAGAGGTTGAAATGTTGTGCTGTGGGATGTACATAAACTCATGTCCAGAATATGGGCCAACAGACTGCCCAAAGTGTGGGTACCCTTTCCCATGGTATCACCAGAATCCCCAATATACTTGTCATGTTGTGTCCTCCCTAATAAAATGGTCGGCCTTTTAGTGTTGCCTACTTCTGCTGTCAAACATTTTCACTCTGGAATGATTAGCAATGCAGAGTGTTTTCTTATTGTCTAACTGACATATCCTTGTGGAGTGTGATGTGTCCATGTAGTTGATCTTCTTAGGTATGAGTCATTTGCTTTATATTGTAAATAGTATGTCTCCCAATTCTTGTTTCTGTTTGCATAGTCTCTCTCTTTGATGTCTTTGAATGAACAAATACATTCTGGGTCTTTGCCTGACTCTCTGTGTTTCTCTGTCTCTAACACTATCCATCCTCCCCCCCAACCCCATGTAAATGAGTCTGACTATGTGTTCTGAACTGGCCTGAAGTAGTGATCCTCATGCCTCAGCTTCCCAAGGTTTGAGATTTCAGGTCTGTGCTACGAAGTCTGGCTTGAGTATTGTTTTTAAATATTACTCACTATTTCATACATACATACATATATTTTGATCAGTTTGCCCCATTCAAATATTCTGAATTTTCATGAAATAGATTTATCTACAGATTCCTATAGGATTACTATTTTTTAACAACTACTTTAATAACATTTGCCAACTCCAAAAATCATAGAAAATGTTTTATGAGATCTAGTACTCTATAGAATCTTTTTTTCATAATCTATCCAATATGCTGTCTTAATTGTAAACTTTTCATGCTTCCCTGAAAACTGGATGATCATGCTTCTGCTTCTCACATTATGCAGTTTCTGCAGTGTAGAGTCCATCAGATTTGAGATTAGCAAGAGATACAAGAGGGCAATGAGACAGATGACTAGATAGAAGGGGTTTATTGGAAGACATAGTAAGACCATGAACCACCAGAGAGATAACAGCATGCTGGGATCCGAGGAGAACTTGACCTCTAGCCCTGGCAATAGGCAACATGGTAGGGTCTCTGGAGAGGGAAAGCAGAGTTCATATGGAGTTTTTTGATACAGCTTTCTGGAGGAGGGCAGGACAAGACACTGTAGACAGGCACTTTCTTTAAAAAAGATTTTTCCCAATTCTTTGAGAATTCTATATAATATGTTATGTCATATTTACCCATTATTCCTCTCATAATTTCTCTTAGAGTGATCTCATCTTCCAACCCTCAACTTGATGTCCTCATTGGAAAACTTCTTTATTTTTTAAGCCTATAATATAGTTTTACCATTTTCCCTTCCCTTTCCATCCTCCAAGACCTCTCATATTCTCTCTTCTCCCATTGAGATCATAGTCCTTTTCCCTATTAATTATTGCTACATGAATATATGTGTATATATTAATATATATGTATATACACACATATATATTCCTGAATATAATCTGCTTAATCTGCTGCAGTAGACTATTGTTTTAAGATGTGTTACATTTGTTTATGCTGTGAAACATTCTTTAATGATGCAAAAATAAGTTGCATTCTTTTATGTTGCATTTTTTTAACTCTGTGAAGCTGTGTTACTTTGCCTGTCTAAAATACCTGATGGTCTAATAAAGAGTTGAACAGCCCATTTCAAGGCAGGTAAAAGAATAGCCAGGGCTGGGAGGCAGACAGAATAAATAGAAGGAGAAATCTGGGAGGAAAAGAAGGAGTAAGAGAAGAAAAAGGAAGCTAGGAGCCAGCTACTGAGCCACACAGTCTACCTTAAAGAAGGAGCAGATGTAAGATATACAGAAGAAAAGGAAAAAGCTCAGAAGCAAAAGGTAGATGGGATAAATTTAAGTTAAGAAATGCAGGCCAGAAATAAGCCAAGCTAAGGCCAGAAATTTATAATTAAGAATAAGCCTCTGTTTGTGATTTATTTGGGAGCTAAGTGGTGGGCCCCCAAGAGAAAGAGCAAAAACAACCAACTTGGGGCTAGCATAAAAGAAAATCCAACAGCAATTTTATAATGTTATTTGTTTGTATGTTTTCAGGGCTGAATCTTTAGCATTAGCAAACTCATAAGTATGTGATCTTCTGTGGAAAAACCATTTCCCCCATTTTCAGCATCCTTCAGTTGCCTGCAATTCTTTGTGTAGGGCTGAGAAACAGTGGGATTTCCTCTGTTCATGTTAGCACGTCTATTGCTGTTGTCCTTGTTGAGCTCATGTTTAGGCAGCCATGTTGATGATCGTTATGGGTGTAGCTTTTCTGCTGGGTGACAGAGAAGAGATTGGGTTGTGAGAAAAATGGCTTGGATATGATGAACTCACTTCTCTTTTTTTTCTTATTTTATATGCCTCTTTTTTCTGTATACTTATTATTATTATTATTATTATTATTATTATGAACAAAGAAGTCACGCTTTCTATCCCTGGACATCATTATTCAAGGTCCCTTCCCCCTCCCGCCACATCAGATCATTTTTTCTTCTCAACAAATCCCCATCCCCTCCCTGGGCAGGCAGCAGACAGTCCCATGGTCCCACTGACCCAATATTGCTTAGTTCAGTCTCCAATCCTGGCAGATCCAGTTTTGTACCCCATCCCTCGACAGTGAGTCAGGTGTTCCTATAGGTGGAGTGGGATCCGAAGAGTTAGTCCAGGGTGTTTCTGATCCCAAGCTGTTCAGTGGTTGTGGTGTGCAGCATGGACATGCTTGGCTTTTTTCTTATTTGTTTGTTTAGAGACCACTAATGAGTGAGTACATCTCCTGCTTATCTTTCTGAGTTTGTGATACCTCACTCAGGAGAATATTCTCCAAGTCCATTCATTTGCCTGCAAATTTTAGGATATCATTTTTTCTTACTGCTGAGTAGTACTCCATGGTGTAGATGTACCACAGTTTGTTAATCCATTCTTCAGTTGAGGGACATCTAGGTTGTTTTCAGGTTCTTGCTATTACAAATAATGCTGCTATGAACATTGTTGAGCTAATGCCTTTGGAGTATGACTGTGCATCATTAGGGTATACACCCAGAAGTGATATTGGTGGTCCTTGGGGAGATTGATTCTCAATTTTTGGAGAAACCACCATACTGTGTTCCAAATTGGCTGAACAAGCTTACACTCCCACCAACAATGGAGGAGTGTTCCCCTTGCTCCGCAGCCTCTCCAACATAGGCTGTCATCTGTGCCTTTTATTTTAGCCAATCTAACATGTGTTAGGTGGTATCTCAAAGTTGTCTTGATTTGCATTTCTCTGATGAACTCACTTTTCATGTGTTATATTCTGGTACAGGAAAGTCTGTTAGGTAGGAACTCATAGACTAGATGTCAGTATAATGTCTGTCTGTTTCTTTTGAAGAGGAGAGAAAGCTGCTGAAGACTTGTGGCCTGACCAGACATTAGAGGATTTTTTTGCTCTTTTTTTCTAGCTAAATATTGTCCATTTTGCCTAAAAATGTCACAGACTCTATCAGACACTTCTATGAATGCAGCCTAGTGCAAAATAATAAACCTACTTAACACATGAGATTTTTATTTCGAATATTACAATTATTTCTTCTTATTTATCAGAAAGGAACTTTGCAGATGACAGATGTATTGCAATATCAAAAAATTTGGACATGTCTTCTGGATAAAGCCTACATTCCTTGAGAAAACTAGTTTCAAATGGATGTACATAACTTGTTTGTTTGTGACAGGGTCTTCTGTGTTCTAGGCTAGCCTTAGTTTCATTGTGTAGCAAAGGATGACTTCTTCTGCCTTCACTCCCTGAGTGTTGAGATTAGGGGTATGCTTTACCACATTCACTTTTGAGAGTTCTAGGGCTCAGACTGTGAACTCAAGGCAAACACTTTGTCACTGCAACTACACATCAACCTGTATGCTATTTACTTGTGCATCAGCTTGTACAAGCTGATATTCACAGAATCAAATGCAGGTACAGAGTGTTTAAGACTCCTTTCTACATCCTGGCTGGTTCACATGTAAGTTACTAGGGTGTCCTTCTTCCTTGGAGAATTGGATTCTAGTTTTTAACTTTCCTATACTTTTAGCTTGGGAAAGTTGCTGCTCATGGTCTTACATGTGTAGAAGCCAATGTATCCTTTGCTGATCGCTCTGTGACCCCTTTCTATGGCTAAGCCACTTCAAGAGGAAGCATAAAGGATTCAAAAAATGCATAAGGGCACATGGCTCATTTCCCTTCCATTCAGGATTTGGTTCCTCAAGTCTTGGCTCCTTTCAAATACCGTATCCCAATATCTGGCTGTTCCACCTGTGAGTCCCTGAAAAGCTCAGCTTAGCTGCTTTGTGCCAGCTTTTCTGCAGCTGCCCCCATGCTGTTAAACAATCTGCAAATGCAGCCATAGAAAAATGTATGGTGTTGGGCTCATCTCCAGCAATTTCTTCTTCTCTCCAGGCTCTTGGCTCCATATCTAGTAACTGTCTTGATTGCTCTCTGATACCTTCACAAATTTTTTTGGTTGTTTTTATTTTGTTCTTATATTTACCTTTCCTAATTGGTGAATACTTGGTTCAGCTATATTCTAACCTACCATAGCTGGAAGAAAAAATCTTTAGTGACTGTATTTTTTAGTTCAAGACACACCCCTGGCCCACAGCAGACTAAGAGGTGAGTGGCACTCTGCCTAGGGCAAGTGGAGACCACAATCTCAACAAGCTGGCCCCAGGAGATACAACCCTTGGAAACCCAACCCCACTTAGCTTTGCCCTAAACCCAAGCCAGCAGAAAATCTCCTGCAAGTCCAAACCCCTAGCAAAACCCAGCCCACTGGGTGACATCCCAGCACCAAAACCCCACCTCATCTACAACTGAAGTCATCACACAGTGGCCCTAGAGACCTCCATAACAACTGGAAACCCACAGACCACTGGTCACAGAAGACTAAGAGACTAACAACAGACTAGTAGAGTAAGAAAATGCACTACCTCCAGGTGGACCAAGAGGGGCTTCCTGAGACACAGATATACCCAGAACAGATTACACCAAAATAAGTTATCTGAGATTCAGACAAACCCTGCAGTGAACATAGAAATCAATGGGCAGACACCAGTGCAAGAATACATGAAAAAACAAAAAAAAACACAACATAACATTATCTGGTGGTTCTACAACATCAAGACCTGAGCATGACAATGCAGAAGAAGCAGAAGGACCTTAAAATGATCTTAAAAACAACTTTATGAAGATAATAAAAGCCTTAAAAGAGGATATAAAAAAGTGTTTAAGAAAATAGAAAAAAAGCACAAACAAAAATTTGAAAGATATTAACAAAACCCGAAAGAAAATAAAGAAAACTAAGAAAAAGAAATCAAACAGGTGAGAAAAACATATAAAGATTTAAAAATTTAAATAAAAATAATAAAGAAGACACAAACCGAGGCAAAGCTGAAATTAGAAATCCTGAAGAAACAAACTGGAACTACAGATGCAAGCATAACCAACAGAATGCAAAGGATGAAAAAGAAAATCTCTGGAGTAGAAGTTTCAACAGTGGAAATAAATATGTCAGTCAAAGAAAACACTAAAACCAGAATCGCCATAACACAAAGCATCCAGGAAATGTGGGACACCATTAAAAGATCAATCCTGAGAATAATTAGAATCGAAGAAGAAGAATACCAGCTCAAACATACAGAAAATATATTCAACAAACTAATAGAAGAAAACTTTCACAATCTAAAGATGGAAATGGCTATAAAGATACAAGAAACTTACAGAACACCAAATAGACTACACCACCCAAAAATGTCTGCTCACCACATAATAATCAAGCCACTAAACCTACAGAACAAAGAAGAAATACTAAGAGTTGCAAAAAGAAAAAGGCCAAGTTACCTATAAAGGCAGACCCACTGGAATAACAACAGGTTACTCAATGGAAACAATGAAAGCAAGAAGGTCCTGGTCAGATGTTATACAGACACTAAAAGACCATAACTGCCAATCCAGATTACTATACCCAGCAAAACTATCAATCACCATAGATGGAGTAAACAAGATATTTCATGACAAAACTAGATTTAAACAATACCCTAGTCACAAATCTGGCCCTACAGAAAGCACTAGAGAGAAAACTCCAACTTAAGAAAAGCAGATACACTCATGAAACCACCAGGAGTTGATAATCCCATAGAAGAAAATCCCGAAGAAGAAAAACATCACTACCACCACAATTAACAAGAAATAACAATCACTGGTCATTAATATCTCTTAATATCAATAGATTAAATTTACCTAAAAAAAGACATACCCTAACACAATGGATACAAAAACAGAATCCATCCTTCTGCTGCATACAGGCAACACACCTCAACTTCAAAGACAGTCACAGGCTCAGAGTAAAGGTTTGGGAAAAGATTTTCCAATCAAAGAGTCCTAAGAAACAAGGTGGTGTAGCTATCCTAATATCTAACAAAAATAGATTTCAAACTAAAATCAGTCAAAAGAGACCAGGATGCACATTCACTTATTCAGAAAAAATCCTCCAACATTCAGCCTCAATCCTGAACATTTATGACTCTAACTCAAGAGCACCTACATATGTAAAAGAAACACTTCTAAAGCTTAAACTTCACATCAAATCCCACACATTAATAGTGGGGGACTTTAATACTTGACTCTCGCCAATGAATAAGTCTACCAGACAGAAACTCAACAGAGAAATAAGGGATCTAACAGACGTTATGATCCAAATGGACTTAATAGGTATATACAGAACCTTCTACCCAAACACAAAGGAATATACACATTTCTCAGCACTCCATAGAACTTTCTCTAAAATTGACCACACACTCAGTAATAAAATAAACATCAATAGATACAAAAAAGTGGGAATAAGCCCTTGTTATCAGACTACCAAGGTGTAAAGTTAGAGTGCAACAACAACAAAAATCACAGAAAGCCTACAAATTCATGGAAACTGAACATCTCTCAATTGAACCACATTTGGATCAGGGAAGAAGTTAAAAAAGAAATCAAAGACTTTCTAGAATTCAATGAAAATGAACTCACAACATACCCAAATTTATGCAACACAATGAAAGCAGTGCTAAGAGAAAAATTTATAGCACTAGATACCTATATGGAAAAACCTAGAAAAATCTCTTAGAAGAGACTTAACAGTACAGCTCAAAGCTTCAAACAATTAGAATCAAATTCACCTAGAAGAAGAAGGCAGGAAATAATCAAGCTCAGGGCTGAAATCAATAAAATTGAAACAAAGAGAACAATATAAAAAAATCAATAAATCAAAGAGTTAGATAAACTCTAGCTCAAAAGTAAAGCCCTAAAAATGGACATGCTCAATATAATAAAATTATCTTTGATCTAGATTGTTTACTTATTTGTAAATTCAATGTACATCTTTCATTTTGTTCCTTGAGATTCAACCTTCAGGATGCAGTTTTGAAAGTATTTATATTTGCTGAATAGAATTCAGTGTATAACCTAATTAATTCACTTAAAATTTAAGATAAAGGGGCTGGAGAGATCGTGCTATGGGAAAGAGTACTTACTGCTCTTAAAGAGGATCAGAGTTTGGTTCCCAGCAGTGAAATGGGACAGTTCAGAACCACCTGTAACTCCAGTTTCAGTGGATCTGATGCACTCTTCTGTCCTCCAGGCACATCTATAATCATCACACACACACACACACACACACACACACACACACACACACACACACACACACCTCTGCTAAAAATCCATGAAATAACATGTTCTTGTTACATAAAGTATTTTACATAATTAGCTCTTGTTGGAGCTGGCATTTATTGTACGTAAGTACTTTAATCCACATTCTCATTAAATACAACTCATTAAGTATGCAAAAGGATTACTGCTATTTATATATTTGAGATGAAGGAACAAGAAAAAGGACAAAGGATCCTGATTAAAGACACCAGACAATCCAAAATTCCAACTTGAATAAATTTTATTGCAAGCCTGTTGGTGTATCTGTTGCTTCAAAAGCTGGCATGTTGTTAGATTTGGAGAGGAAATGTTGAGTATGAACTATAAACAAATATAAATAAAATGGATATAGGCAGGCATCTATCTAGTAAAAAGGATCATTTCTGATATTGTTTGTACCAACACCAACAAAGGACAAAACAAGCCAAGGTTTTCACTTCTACTCATCACATTTTCCTAATCTGCCACAACCTTTGAATAGTTTACGATCCCCACTGGGAAAGGCAGCACACAAGCTTCACCAGGAGCTGCAGCTGTTCCCACATCCAGGCTTGTTAGTTCAGTAATGTGGAAGGGGATATGAAGGCTGTGGGGGCCCTGTGATGATGATATTATTGGACTTTAGGATACTATTAACAATTTGCAATACAAATGACTTGTCTGCAGGAAGGGAATCACATCGTAGTCATACCTAATCAATGTAAGAATTCTAAACAAGCTAACTTGTGGGGAGGCACAGGTGGGGGGGGGGACTAGAAACTAAGCTTTCAGCTTGCCATCAGCCTGCCAGTCAGAGTTCAAAGTCAGAACCCAGGTGTTTAGCTGTATTGTATTAGTCCCCATCACTTTCACTGAAAGTAGATAGAAATCAAAAACCATCTCCCATGAATGTGGGAAAAGTATCTTCTGCCCCCATGCTCAGACTCTTAGTGCTACTCTCTAGGATGCAGTACCTTTTGACCTTGTGCCTTGATGTTGTCATCTGCTACTGTCTTGGACTATATTTGTAGCTATCCTGGGATACCCAAAGCTGGTGGTCTGCTGGCTGGTCATGCCTGACTGTGAACTGAATTGATTATATATATATATATATATATTATAATTATTATAATATATAATTATATAATATATAATTATTGCTTATATATATAAATTATTGCTTATACAGTGAATGAAAGTTAGGGGTATATCTTCCCAATGCATTGTAATTTTAATTTTCAATGTGTTATCTGTCCAAATACTTAGTTTCCCCCCTACCCCCAGTGATGGGTAGATAACAGTAAGAGTTTAGCATTTCTAAACAAATGGAAAAATTGGGAGTATATACAGATATAAAAATGCATGCAACACCAGCTGTGGAAACACAGGCTCTGGTATAAATGGATGCTGGGCTTGGCCATTTCTTTTCCTTTCCTGTTCTGAAGAATGAGTTCCTTCTTTCTTTGTTTCTTTTAGGAGCCAAAAATCCCCTTCAAAGCGGTTTTAAAATTATATTTTCATTTCATGTCTTACACCTATGAAGATTCAATTTTCATTACGTTGGCGACAGAATTTATAGGGTATTGAGAAAATGATTTACTGAAAGTAATTAAAAGCAATCATTAAAACTATACAATGACCCTCCCAGAACCACACCAGTCTGCTGTCTGAGGATATTTATTCTTAATTTCTAGAATAAGATAAAGTTTTGAACTCCAAATGAAAAGAATACCCCATTAGTTACTGCATTTAGTGTGGGTCCCTTTAACAAATTCTAGAACAGTATATAATAACTTTATACTTCAAGCCCAGGTTTCCATCAGAATTACCAGGGGAACTTGTTACAGCAGAGATTGCCACCAATTTCTTATTTGGTAAGTCTAAGGTGATACAGAATCATTGTTTTAACAAGTTCTCAAGTGCTGCTGATGGGCCTAAAACAGATAAAACACGTTGAGAATGATTCTCCAGAAGCTCTGGGAGCTGTGTAGCCCAGGCTGGCCTTGTATGCCTGAGCTATTGCCAAAACCTCTGTGACTCCACTGGGCCTGGTTAGAAGCAAGATGTTCTGCCATTATTACTGCCCTGGCTCTCCCAGGGAAGGAAGCAAGAGTAGACAGGGGAATGGCATCATAAAGAAGACAAGGTTCTGCTGCACCAGCCACCTATAAATTCATGTGAAGTGCGGCCAAGAAAAGCCTTGGGTTCTCAGAGGCCTGAAAGCTGTCCCATCAATCTGTGACTCTGAGAAGTAGCTTCCTATGTTTCGGTTTTCAGTTTGCTTTCAGCCTCATTAACTAGAAGGAGGGGAAGATGGAGGTTGGGGTTCAGTGACCTGCTTCAGAATAACCAGTGGTTTTGAAAGTTGGAAGAATTTCATCCCTTCTGGTTTGACCACTGGTGGATTATACAATGAGATGTTTACTTATTTGTGATAGTGACCTGAAATGTCTCCATTTTTTCTTATTGTTTTTTTATTATTTTAATGAATGTTTTTATTTGAAACAAATTACACTTGCAAACATTAATGAACATTGCTTTCATTTCCACCTCTCCCTTCTTTTGGATCATGAACTGTTGAAACTGGGGCATGCCTGCTTTCACTACCAACTCAACTTCACCTTTATGTTTCACTGAACATTCCAGGGCAAGCTACAGAGATCGTGACCCTTTACTACTAAATAATTCAGCATGTTTTCCCAAGCAAGAAGGCCAGCTTCATGCATAATCACAGTGGAATTATCATTTCAAAAATCTGATATTGATTCAACCATTTATCAATATGCTTCCATATTCTGATCTTGCCAATTATCTATTTGTTATAGAATATTATTTTAAGATGTGAGACATTTGTTTGTTTGATGTATGGCACATTTATTTAATGATGCAAAAAAGTATTGCATTCTTTTACATTACTTTTGTTTAACTCTGTGAAGCTGTGTTACTGTGCCTGTCTAAAACACCTGATGGTCTAATGAAGAGCTGAACTGTCAGTATCGAGGAAGGAGAATGGATGGGTGGAGTGCAGGCAGACAGAATAAAGAGAAGGAAAAGAAGGAGTGAGGGAAGAAGGAGGTTGCTAGGGGCCATCCACCCTGCTACACAGCCAGCCAAGGAATAAGAGTGAAAATAAGATATGCAGAAGTAAGAAAAGGAAAAGGGTAGATGGGATAATTTCAAGTTACAAAAGTTGGCAAGAAATAAACTAAGATAAGGCTAGACATTTATAATTAAGAATAAGCCTCTGTATGTAAATTATTTGCTGGTTAGTGGGCCCCCCAAAGAGGCAAAGAACAAAAAACACCAACATCTATTTGTCAACGTTTTCAGTTCCATCTCAAGGGTTTAATCTAGGTACAGGGAGCCTCCAGTTGTTCAGTCTTTCTCCTGTGCTTTAATTTGGAAGCTACACAGGCTGTCTTTCAGTCCTCAGACTGCTGTGAAGAAAGCATGCTGGCTGCACTTCAGTAAGTTGAGATTGGTTAGATCTTCTCGCATATTTTCATCCAATTTACCCACTTTGGGCAGGATGCTCATAAAGTGGCATTGTATCCTTTTTAGTGGTTCATATCAGCAAATACCTGCTGTCATCTTATCCCACTAAAGAAGAGTGGTGCTTTGTTTACTTGGTGTTGCTGTGGTCTACCACATTCCTCCATTGAAAAGGCATCGTGGTCTTTTGGTTATTAATATGTGTTATTTTGAGAAATTTAGAAAGTATATACACGTCCATCCTGGGAGCAAAATTTAACCTGATGCTTATGACATCCATTGCCATGTCTTCTATGCTCCAGTTATTTATTTCCAAGAGACTATCTAGTGACAAGGCTGTTATAACCCTGCATTGATAGATCTTGCATTTCACGGAAAAAGATTTTTCTCTCTCCTGTTATAACTGTGATATTAAGTTTCCGGCCTGAACTAGTCCCAAGATCTGGACCAGCAGTCCCAAAGTCCACCAAAAAACACACAGCAGTTTATGTTAATTTTATACTAATTGACCTGGGGTTTAGGCATATAACTTGCTAACTCTTATTCTTTTTTTTTTTTTTTTTTTTTTTTTTTTTTTTTTTTTTTTTTTTTTTTTTTTTTTTTT
>PVIH01006468.1:0-69682 GCA_004025045.1 Sigmodon hispidus | reverse complement strand
CTGTTGGTGTCTCTGGTGGTGTCTCTGATGTCTCTCTGGCATTTCTGCTTGGCTCTTCCTGTTTCTAGAGTTTTCTTAGTCCGCTAGCCCCACCTATACTTTCTGTCTGTCTCTGGCCAATCAGCTTTTTATTAAACCAGTAGGCAGAACATTTATTTACATTGTAACAGAATATAGTCCCAATACATATAACAGTCATGAGAGAAACAGAAATTTTGATGTTTGAGAATTTTACACATGCATATAATAGGAATTAATCAAATCCACTTCTCCATTTCTCCCTTCACCTTTAATTCTCTCCTTATCTCTCTCACCATTTTTCTCTCAACTTCATTCTTTCTCTCTTTCAATTTAAACCCACTAACTCCACTTAGTGCTGCCTGTATGTACATGGGTATAAGACCACCTCATGCAACATACATGAGGAAAATTTATCCCCCTCCCAGAAGCCATCAATTGCCATTAGCTCCTTTGCTAGTGACAGGACTTCATAAACTCCTCCCCCACCCATGCCAGGACTTTAGATGGCTTGTGAATATAATCTCAGACATATGAGTTCATGTGTATAGTGACACTGTCATGCTCTTCAGATAATGTTTTGTTGCAATGAATAAGAGTGTGGGATGCTCTGTTCTAAATGGGATTTCTATATCTACATCATTCCCTGCCCAGTGCTCAGATGTCATCACAAAAGAGAAGGAAAAAAGACTGAAAAGCTACCAGAGGAATTTTAAAGAAATATTTGAGTCCTTTTTATATGGGCTATCAGGCTATTGAAACAATAGGTCTCAAATACTTAACATTCTCAGGAATTCAATGATAGTGGAAGGGAAAGACTGAATCTACATTTCCATCCAAATGATGAACTCTCCTCCAAGGGAGAGATTTCAGACAATTTTAATGACATGTTGTGACTACCTTGCAGGGCAGATGAGCTCCAACAGTGATAAGCCAATGGTGGGCAGGACCAGATTTTGACTAGGATGGTTTAGTTATATGAACCTCTAGCCTTCTACTGAACTCTGTTCTGTCAAGGGGTTCCTGCAGGTATTGCTACTGGCTAGAAAGCTGACAACAGAGATAAGAATGAAAAATTTTCAGGCACTAGGACAAGATCACCAGGGACGGACTCTAATGGTTTATTTTTCTTACACATTAAACATAGGAGAATTTGTGACCTGTGACGTTTATAATAGGAATAAATTATACTGGCTGATAAACAGAGCTCAAGGCTATGGCCTAGAGAATCTCTGATAAGCATAAGGATAGATTCTGATGGAGGTGGATGCAGAGAACCTGGGGCCTCTTTCATAGGAATGAGTTCAAATCAAAGCTCAGGATTAGAACCTAAAAAATACTCTTTATAACTCTCAACAGAAGAATCTCAAATGACCAAAAGGTGCTTAAAGAATTGCTCAACATCCTTAGCCATCAGGGAAATGCAAATCCAAACATCTTATACCTGTAGGAATAACTAAGATCAAAAACACTGATTACAGCCTATGCTAGAAGGAGATGTATAGTAAGAGGAACACTCCTTCATTGCTGGTGGGAATACATACTTGTATAGCCACTTTGGAATCAGTTTGTCGGTTTATCAGAAAATTAGAAATCAGTCTACCTAATGACCCAGCAATACCATCTTGAGCATATACCCAAAGGATAAAATTTCTTTCCACAAGGAAATTAGCTCCACTATTTTCATAGCAGCATTATTTGTAATAGCCAGAACCTGGAAACACTCCAGATGTTCCTCAACTAAAAAAAAAAAAAAAAACCCTGTGGTACATTTACATACTACTCAGGAGAAAAAAAAATAACATCCTGAAATCTGCAGGCAAATGGATGGAACTAGAAGATGTCATCCTGAGTGAGGTAACACAACACACCCAGAAACATAATCATGGTATGTACTTACTCATAAGTGAATTTTAGATGTAAAACAAAGGATAGCCATGCTACAATCCAGAACACCAGAGCAGCTAGGTAACAAGAAGAAACCTAGGAAAGACATCCATAAATTCCCCTGGAAAGAGGAAAGAGATAAGATCTCCTAAGGAAATTGGGACCGTAAGGGGAGGGGAAAAGGAAGGTGAAAGGACAACATGAGGGATTGGGATGGTTAAGCTGGGGGAGTGACAGAGAGGGAGAACAACTAGATAGACACGTAGGTAGATGGAGCCATTGTGGGGTTAGAAAGAAACCTGGTGCTAGGGAAACACCGAAGAACTCATAAAGATGACCCCAGCCAATACTCCAGGCAATAGTGGAGAGGGTGCCTAAACTAGTCCCCCCCATAATCAAACTGATTACGACCCTAACTGTCACTGCAGAACATTCATCCCACAATAAATGAAGCAGATGCAGAGATCCACAGCTAAGCACTGGGCCAAGCTCCCAGTCCAGTCTAAGAGAGGGAAAAGAGATTATATGAGCAAAGGGGTCAAGTTTATAATGAAAAAATACAGAGACAGTTGACCAGAGCCATTGGAAGCTCACTAACTCTGAAATGACAGTTGTGGAGCCTACATGGTACTGAAATAAGTCCTCTGAATATGGATGACAGCTGAATGCTGTGAGCAGTTTGTGGGGCCTCTGGCAGTGGGACCAGAACTTATTCCTAGTGCATGAACTGGCTTCTTGGAGCCCATTCCCTACAGAGGAATACCTTGCCCAGTCTTAGTACTGAGGGGAAGGTCTTAGCTGAACTGGATATGCCAGACTGCACTGACACCCACTGGAAGTCCTTACCCTCTCTGAGAAATGGATGGGGGGATGAGGTGGGAAGAAGCTGGGAGATGATTGGGAAGAGGGGAAGGAAGGGGAACAGTGGTGAGTATATTTTATAAAATAGTCTAAATGAGAAAATAAAAAAAAAAGTTCTAGATATTGGGGGATTTGGGAAGGCTGGCTCATAGAGTAACAAAAAGATCACCAGGTTAATTGACTGCTCTTCACTCTGATATTCCAGGTAACTAGGCATCATTCATTTTCTTCCATTGAAGGAAAAATGGGCTCACAAGATTGGCAATTCTGGTTTTCCTAGGTTTATTCTAAACTGTGCTTCCTATACTAACCCTCAGGGCTGGAGAGATGGTTCCATGGTTGAAAATTTCTACTCACCGAGGACCAACATTTTGTTTACAACCTACATTCTCTTTTGAATTTGGACTTCTGGCAAATGCACTCAAGTGCATATATAGACATATAAATAATTACAGATAAAAATAAAAATCTTAAAAAATAAAAGCAAACTTGGGAGCTAGAGGTATGGTTCAACATTTAAGAAAATCATTGCTCTTATAGAGGACCTGAGTTTAGTTCTCAGTATCCAAATGAGACAGCTAATAACTAGGTGTATATCTAGATCCAGGGACATCCTACCCCACTGGGAAATGCAGGCACCTGCCCTCTTCTGCCTGTACTTGTACACACACACACATACACACACTCACACACATATACAATTTTCTCTCTCTACCTACATAATATATGCTTCTAAAATATATGTACCCAAAGACACATAATAGGGTTCCTTAGACCCTTCTTTTTGTTCCTTTTCCCAACTGTGACCACATTAAACACATTTCTTCTCACTGCTTTTCACTATTATTTGCTTTTTAATTAGCATATTGGTGATGGGCAGTTAAGCCTAACTTGCTGGGACATAGTCCACGCTTTGGGTTTCAAAGCTCTGACAATGCTCACTCCCTTTGTTGATACTGAAAAGAAAGGACTACCTTAAGAAGAGGGAGCTAGTAGCTCCCTGACAAGTCTTTGTTTTGGTTTGTCACTTGTTTTTATGATGAGAGAGATTTCATCATGCAGTTCTAACAATGAACTAGACTGCACTGCAGGACAGATTTGAACCCTGTAATCCTGCCTAGCCTTTGACTTACTCTGTAGCCAAAAACTTCAAACTGCTATTCCTCCCACTTCCACCTCTTTTTTTAAATTTTTTAAAAATTTTTTATTATGGATAAAGTCACATTTTCTATCCGTGTATATCCTTACTCAAGGTCCCTTCCCCCTCCCACCTCCTCCAGTCACTCTCTCTTCTCCACATCTCCCCATCTCCTCCCCAGCATGGGCAGGAGGTCCCAAAGTCCCAATATTACTCAGTTCAGCCTCCACTCCTGGCAGATCCAGTTTCCTCCCCCCAATATCTAGGCTGAGTCAGGTGTTCCTCTAGGAGTCAGTCCAGGGTGTTTCAGATCCCAAGCTGTTCAGTGGTTGTGGTTTGCAGCTTGGACATGCTTTGCTTTTTGCTTTTTTGTTTAGAGTCCACTAATGAGTGAGTACATCCCCTGCTTATCTTTCTGGGTTTATAATACCTTGCTCAGGAGGATATTCTCCAAATCCATCCATTTGCCTGCAAATTTTAGGATATCATTTTTTCTTACTACTGAGTAGTACTCCATTGTGTAGATGTACCACAGCTTGTTAATCCATTCTTCAGTTGAGGGACATCTAGATTGTTTCCAGGTTCTTGCTATTACAAATAATGCTGCTATGAACATAGTTGAGCTAATGCCTTTGGAGTACGACTGTGCAGGTGCACAAGACTGTAAAATATGAGTCACAGACAGTTATTCAATTTGATAGCAATTCTTTGGAAAATTTGACAAAAGATTTGTGCTATATACAACTGAATTAATCACTTCTATATAAATCCTTTCTAGTTTCTAGTATTGATTCAATTCATGCAATATTTTATATAAGTGCTGGCCTTGAAACAATTTTGTATTCTAGTAATAAGAAACAAGAAAGATGGAGTGGCAGAGAATTCCTAGTCTGAATTTCTGTAATTAGAAACACATTTTTTTCTGTTTCTGCATCTATATGTGGCAACTCATAAAAGATGATGCCTTACTTGATTAACCACTAAGTCAATATGTTGCTATTTCCAGTTTTGAGCAGTTGACCTTATCTTAAAACATACACATGCAAATATAATATTGATTGACTATATGCAAAAATTCATGCATATTTTAAATACCTTGAACTTGAATACTCCAAATATTATAATAGTATGAATAATTCAAATATGTAGATATTTTAGATACTTCTCTATGTCATGATGCTTTACAAAATTGTCTGATGATTACAACTAAATTGTTATGTAAGAAACAACTAGCAGCTTATTTCATATGTTTTACATGAATTTAGTTGCCTTTATTAAATATTATATGAGATCATGATTTGTGTATGGAGTACATGTCCCAGGTTCAACAGAACATCATATAGATTAAGTCCAGTAACTAATCTTGCCTGGTTTTAGAAGGTCACATAGCCCATTAACTAATTAAGCTGTAAGCTAACTAAACTGAAATCAATTGACCAGCTCATGGGCTAAGCTCATTAACTTATTTTCTATCGCACTTCTGTTTCTTTTAAATAATGTTTGATTGCTTTAGAATCTGGATTCTTAGAACTGGCTTTAGCTTTGAAAGGTGCCCAGTTCACAGGCTGCTTTTGTGTTGTTAAGATATACTTTACTAAACTTAATTAGTGTCCAAGCTGAAGAGATGGTTTGGTGATAACAATCCTGCTGGTTTTCCAAAATACAAGGGTTCAAGTGCCAGCATTCATTTTGGGAGGTTCGCAACTACTTATAATTCCTATAAAGAAATTTTAAAAATTTATTTTGAAGATATAGGTCTTTGTATAATAGGCACTCAGTGTGTATCCTGACATTGATTCCTTATACCACAGACAACAATATCATCATCAACAACAGAACCCAGAAAGTCCTCAAAGTCTAGCTGTCGCATCTGAGGATACTGGCCTCCAATCTCATCTTTGCAAATGATGTGCTCTGTCTTTAACTTTGTTTGTAAAAATCACTTCTCACCCATCTGGAAAGTGGGCTATGTATTAGAAACAGTACATTTTGCTGAAAAGCAAAGCTTATTTGTTTCCATATCTTTTAAATAAACACATCCAGGCTGCTCTGTCTGGCTTTCATCAATGAAGGTCGATGAAGACATTTTCTGAAACCAGCAGGGTAGGTACTTAGTTGGTTATTTTGCTTGGTTTCTGTTTATTTGTTTGAGTTGTGTTTTTTTCCATCCTTCTAGAAGATGATGAAACTTATAGTCTAAAAATATGCTCCTAGTAGTCATCCTTATTTAGCTTAGCAACTTCAATAAAGACATATTGTCAGTATGCAGTTTCAAACTGGTGATTCAGCATGGGGGCAAGCTAAATGAAAGAGCAGGAAATGAACCAAAGCCTGTTGAGAGAGAACGGGAGACTGTAATGACTCCTGTTATAAACACGGACCCCCCACCAGCCCTTGATTGGCCATTCTGTGTGAATGAGTGTTTGAAAGGAGCTGTTACCCCAGTCAAAGATGGCCTTGAGAGAATAAAAAGGAAGGACAAGATTAGATAGTTACTTGTTTTGGCAACATTTGACATCTTAATTTACTTGCTGCATTAAAGACCTTAGAGACTATAGAATCAGGAGAAGAGAGGAACCCGTCAAAGTCTAGAGATGTGCATTAAATGTTATGTGCTCTACAAACAAGCCAAAGTGCAGGGAGATTGCCTGGAATAGTTGGATAGATAGCTGAATGAATGTTGTCTCTTGCTTCATCAAGGCAAGTTCATTACAGCAATGACTACAAAGTAGATAGGTCCTTTGCTGGGGCCACTCTAGTCAGTGCAGTCTCTCATTCATATATTCTATTTCTCATAAATGCATTTCTTTTATTAGTGTTTGTGTTCTTCACCCACCGAGGTGACATCATCTTTGTTACCCCCAAGACATACATTAATCTCTAACTTTTAAACTGTTCACTGCCAAATGGGACAAAAAGAAAATTAGGTTTCTTTTCCAACAATAATATTTCAAAAACACCATTCTTTTGACTTACTGGTTGTTAGAGTGCAATTGTCCCATGATACCATCCTCACCCCACAGTACTCACAGCCATAGCAAAAGCAACTGCTCTCAAACATTTTACTGTAATGACCTCTATTCTGTTCTCTCTCTCTCTCTCTCTCTCTCTCTCTCTCTCTCTCTCTCTCTCTCTCTCTGCCTTTCCTCCCTTCTCCCTTCCTCCTTTCCTCCTTTCTTTCTTTCTTTCTTTCTCTCTTTCTTTCTTTTGTAGTTTTACTTTTACATCTTCCATGTGTATATGCATATATTGTGGTGGATGTGTATATGTATGCCATGTGTTGCAGTACATATGAGGACCTAAGATGATGTTGGGAATCATTCTTGACCCCTTTTTTATTTTATTCATTGAGGCAGGCTCTCAGTCAAACATAGAGCTCTTCAATGTGGCTAGTCTTGCTAGGCAACATACTCTAGGAACTGCCTGGGATTCTGAGGATGGAATTACATACAAGACACTATATTCACTCTGCATTTGCATGGGTTTCTCAGGATCTGAACTCTGATTCTCACACATGCACAGCAAGCTCTTTAAGTGCTGAGCCGTCTCTCTAGTCTTGGTTTTAAGGACAGAGATATAGGTATGGTATAGTTGGTTGTTTTGCTCTTTGGGGGCAAAACCCATCCAGGTCCCAAATAAGTCACAAAGGAAGGCTTATTCTTGATTATAAATGCTCTGTCTTAGCTTGGGCTTGTCTGTTTTTCTTAACTTGAAATTATCCCATATACTTTTTGTCTCTGGGAATTTTTAGTTTTTTTACTTCTGTAATCTTATTTTCACTCTTACTCTAGGACTGACTGGGTGGCTAGCCCCCTAGTGTCTTTCTCTTCTTGGTCTCTTGTTCTTCTTTCTTTTTTTCCTCCTCCCAGATTTTTTTTTCTGTATCTTCTCTGTCTGCCAGCCTCACCTCTCCCTTCTCCTTCCTCACTATTGGCCTTGCATTTTTTTTTTTATTAGACCATCAGGTGTTTTAGACAGGCACACTAACACAGCTTCACAAAGGTAAACAAATGCAACATAAACAGAAGTAACACATCTTAAAATAATATTCTATAACAGGATGGCTCTCCAACGATCCTTTCTTTGGTTTAGGCTTTATTTTAAAAGCAAGTAAATAAAAATTTAAAAAGGTAACGTGTTTAAGAGTACTCAAGAAAAATAAATTTTCATCTGTTTAAAAGGTAACTGAAAAATATGTGGAATGAAAAGCAGTGGTTTTTTTTTTTTTTTTTTTTTTTCCTCAACATACTAGCCTGTATGTTTAAGATGGGAACATCAAAATATTTTTGTTTTATATAGTCTGTAAAATAAAAAAGAAATATTTTCTTTTACAACTTTAGTTCAATAGTACCTCATTGTTCTAAACTCACTGCTGCCTGCCTGCAGATCTATTCTGTTTGTGTAAAGATCCACTGAATCCTAACCATGGCCTTGGAGCACTTGGTTAGCTTCTCTGGCTTTTCAGACAAATCAGACTTCTGATTGTTCTGCTACATACATCTGAGGGATTTTGAGTTTGGGTCTTTATTTCTTCATTCTACTGGCCTTTAAAATTGATTTGTGTCAGGTGCTATGCATATTATTTTTGCAGCTTTCCCTTTCCTGTTTCATTTCTGTATCACTGTTGGTTTCATCAGTTCTATGGAGAATAAAAATTGTACCAGAGAAGAAACAGAATTATATATACCATACCATCTATATGTAAATGGATAATAAACAGATGCTTCTTAAGGAAAGAAAATATTTACTGTCTTCTCCTATCTTGCACAAATCAAAGTCTTGTGGACAGGGCCCTGCTTTCTTCTTTTCAGAAAAGAATAACTATAGGCTCCAGGCTTGGCTTTGAAGAAGAGCTTGCATCAGCAATTTTGTGTGGTGCACTGTTTGAGCTGTTGTAGGGAGCTGAGCAGAGAGTATGACTGAGCGGGGAAACCAGGTCATGAACCATCAACATTGAAAAATGGGATGTCAATTGAGCTATGGATATATTGACACAAAAGTAACCTCAATATGAGACATCTAACTAAAGCAAACACTTCCAAGACCAAGGCTTCAGCTTGGCCCAGAATTCCTTATACATGGAATAGCCCATACCAAGAGTCACGGCTCCAACAACAAAGCCCTGGGCTGCCACATGCATGTGGATCAAGTGAATGTTTTCCCTGTTCTTCAGTCTGTTCAATCCGTATGCAACAATTGCTGCAAACCCTGCCATTCCAATGGGAACAAACGGTGTTTCCTTAGCTTTCCAAATAAACTTAGATCTCTGCCCTTCATCATATGAAGAAAGAGGTCTATAGGTTGGTCGACATTGTGATTTCTTGAAGAGTCTTCCTTTATCACCTAGAGACTTCCCAATATTCATGAAATATCTCCACTTAAATAAAAAGATACTTTTTAAAGTTTCAAGGTCAATAAACTCAAATAATAGCCTCACTCACAGGGTCACGGGGCCCCTTCCAGTCCTGCGGGCTCCTGACCACAACCCCGAGTGTGAGCTATACATCAGCTTTGCCCAGCTCCGAGCACCAAAATATGGTTTTATTGCTAAGTAGATATTGGGAGTTTTGAAAAAAAATGTGAAAGATCTCAAGAACTCGAGTGATGTCTTTGTCAAGAAATTGTCCTCATCTTCAGGAGAGAGCTTGGACACTTGAACAATATAAGGGATGTTGCAGACAATAAGGGTCAATGAAGTGATCAGGCACATTTTCTTTATGGATGACAATGAGTCTAGAATGAACTATGTCAGCTTATAGTTGATTGAATAAAAACCCTCCAAGATAGAATAATGTATTTAAACATGTGCTTTCCATTGCATTACAAGTGCATGACTTTCTTTCTTCCTGTTGTGTGTGTTTTAAATTTTTTAAATTCATATAAGTATTTTACCTGTATGCAGAGTATGCATAATGTGGATTCCTGGTCATCACAATGATCAAAAGATGTTCTCAGAAATCCTGAACATAAAACTATGAATACTCATGATCCCCTACATATTTACTGGAAATTGTGGTTTATATGCAAGACCACCAAAACTTTTTCTACTGAATCATCTCTCCAGCACTATGTTGATTATTTATAATTGACATTTATATTGGCATTGTTTTCATCTGTCCATTTGTTATTTATTAATCAAACAGTAACTGAGAGTAAAATCTTCTTGATGGTACAGTTAAATTTGGGGCAATTTAGGTTTCTGGAATATGAATACAGAGCTGGAATGAATGTATAATTCTTTGTAGGAAAGTTAGTATAAACCTCTTACTTCTATTATTTTTGTTTGATTGAATGAGTTTTTCATAATAGGAGATGAGATTTTAGTATGTGATTCTGTCTATCCTGTAACACATTGAATAGACTATGCTTGCATTTGCCTCTGAGGCAGATGTAACTGTCTTTGCTTTCAGAGTGATGAGTTAGAAGGCATGGACCAAAACACCGAGGCTATCCATCTTATTTTTTTGTTTGTTTGTTTTGTTTTTTTGTTCAGTAACCAAGTTATATATTAGCTTTCTTCTTAAGTTTGGAAATCTAAGAAGGTCATGTTCAACCATCCAACCTAAACTGTCACATATTAAAACAAAGGGTACTGTGGCAGATTTACCCAAGAGGCAAAAAGGTCTCTGGTCCTCTCTGGGTCCTAAATGGGTCCTCTATGTGTGACTGACAACAAGGGAAGGCTGGCTCCCCAAGGGAGCCCTACTAACAGAACACAAATTTCTACAAGGAGAAGATATGCCCAGAGGACAAAAATTTCTGCCTCCCAGTAGTGAAAGAGGTCTTTAATATACCCCCCAAATCATCTACCCTAAAGAAGTCTCCCTTAGCATATGCCCTAGTTAGTTGGTTATCATGGAATCAGGAGAAGCATATGGGCTGACAGTGACTGAGGGTCATGAGATGGCTTTCACATGGTCAGACAGGAACCAAGTGATTATGGGAGTTGGCTTGTTGTTAATGAGAATGGTCAACACTTGGAAAGATCTGGGAGGAACAGAGCAAAGAGGCTGCAAAGGCTAGCACTCTGTATAAAGTGCTTGTTCTGGGCAAACTTTCTTCAGGGAGACAGTACTCATTACTTCGACTTCCATCCGAACCTCCCTTCCTCGCATGGAACTACAGCATATTTTGTAAGAAAGTTTGATAAAGATCACATACTTTAAGCTTCGACTTTGACAAATGGTCTTAGCAGGCACCCTGGCTAATTTCATATTAACTTGACGCAAGCTAGTATCACTGGAGAAAATGACTCCAATGATCAGGCTATAGGCACATCTACAGGACATTTTTTAATCTGGCAATTGATGTGGAAGAGCCATTGTGGGTAGGACATTGCTGGGTCCTGGGTTCTATGAGGAAACAGTTGAGCAAGCCATGATGAACAAGCCAGGAAGCAGCATCCTCCATGGCTCTGCATCAGCTACTGCCCCCAAGTTCCTGTCTTTTCTCCAAGTTGTTTTCTTTTTTTAGTTTCATCATGCTGTGTAATCTAGTACATTGCCTAGAAAGGCTTGTAGCAAGAATACAAATACTCCTCCAGCATGTATGTCTCCTAGAGACCATTTCACCCACTGCTCTGTTTGGCCTCAAGTCTCTTGTCTCTCTCTTCAGCAATGGTGAGGCAGATTCCTTTTTCTCGGGGAAGAGAAATCCATGGTTTGTTGCCCTTGCCAATAACAAAAATGTTGGAAAGCCGAGTAGCAAAGCTGTTGCCATAGGCATCTTTCACATGAACCATATCAGAAGAGCCATGATGTCTCTCTCTGTTGGTAATCACACCAATTCTCCCCAAGTTAGCACCTCCAGTCATCATACACAGGTTACCTCTGTCAAACTTGATGAAGTCAGTTATTTTGCCTGTCTCCACATCAATCTGAGTGGTGTCATTCACCTTGATGAGGGGATCAGGCTATGGAATAGTGTGAGCATCTTGGGTAACTAGATGTGGGATGCCTTTTGTGCCCACAAAGATCTTTCTCACTTTGCACAACTCGTACTTGGCCTCCTCAGGTATAATTTGATGAACAGCAAAATGACCATTGGTATCATAGATCAGGCAGAAATTCGCTCCAGTCTTGTCAATGCTGATAACATCCATAAAGCCAGCAGGGTAGGTTATATCAGTCTTGACTTTGCCATCAATCTTAATGAATCGCTGCATGCAAATCTTTTTAACTTCATCTCCAGTCAGGACATACTTAAGCCTGTTCCTTAGGAAAATGATCAGAGGCAGACATTCCCTTAGCTTGTGAGGACCAGTGGATGGACGAGGGGTAAATATGCCATTCAATATCCAGCATCTAATGCTTTGGAGCTGCTACATGCTTCAGATGCTTCTTGGGACCATGTGCCATGGCTGTGCTGGGAATAGAAAGAGACTCTCTTCAAGTTGGCTTTAGTCATGGTGTTTCATCACAGCAATAGTAATTCTAAGGAAGACAGCAGTCCAGGAAAACTCAGAACATTTATTTTTTTTTTCCTTTGGAGCAGGACTCATGTCACCAGGTATATGAGGAGGACAGAGCACAACCTTTATGAGTCAGTTCTCTCCCAAAGGTTGAACTTTGGTTCTCATGCTTAGGGGTAAGTACCTTTAGCCCAGAAGCCATCTCCTAGATCCCACATGCATCCATGCATCCATCCATCCATCTATTCATTCATGTCAGGTTTTTTTTTAATCTAATTATCTGAAGGGTAAAAATCCTTAAGTTACTGCAGGAGTTTTCAGCATTAAGAGATTGTTTTCTGTGGTCTCCAAGATCATGATAAGATCATAAATCTCCTGATGCCTTGGCCAAGGAACAAAAAGGTAGCCAATGCCAGGAAGAGACAAGGGGGCTAAGGATGCGGCGGGACTGTGGCAGACAGGTCTCTAGTGCAGCCCGCAGCCTAGCAGTTACCTTGAAGATGCAGGCCATGGCGCTATGGATCAACCCTGTGGCTTGCTGCACCTGGGACCCACAGCGGGACCACTCCAGCCCACATTCCTGCACATTCCAGCAGAGCAAGCCAAGCCTGTGGGAGCTGAGTCTATCCATCTTATTTTTAATTTTTTCAGTTTATAATTGTTCATACAGTTTCTCTCATGTGTTTTCTGTACTAATGAAACATTTCTTTTCTTAATATTCATTTTTACAAGATGATATCCCAATATATCTATACAGAAATGACATATTTGAAACTTCTATTCAGTTTTCTTTCTGTGGTGATTACATTATAATGTGTATGTCATAGAATAAATGTCGAGAACACCAGGAAAAAAAAGAATAACTATGGTGTGAAAACATTTGCACTGAAGTGTTTCTCTACATAAGTGTTCTTTACAGACTCATTTTTCATTTACGTAAAGGTGATACTTTTGCTTTACCTATATCAAGCAACTATGTTAAGATTTGGGCTAATATTTTGCTTCTCCTGAACTTTTTCATAGTTAGAAAATTAAAATACTTTTACTTAAGGAGAAAAAGAAGAAATTTAGTCTTTAGGCTTAACTGTGACATGTCTCCACACGCTTGGTCTTCATGAGAAGGTTCTGTTTTGTAAGTGCTGAAGACTTTGGAAGCTGAGGCCTAAAGAGAACAAGTCACTGGAAGGGTGTCCATGGAGACCAGACCTTGCTCTGGTCCCTTCTGATCTTCCTCTGCTTGCTGCATGCCTGGAGGTAAACAACTTAGCTAATGATCCATTTAAATATGCATACTTTGCTTCACAGTGGCCTGGAGATAATAGTCAGTAGCATGGATGAACACAGCTACTTAGTCCTTGAGTGAAAATATCATCTCTTTCCTACATTATTTTTTTTTTTTTTTTTTAGGTATTAGACATAGCATCAAAACACTGGCTGATAAGCATGAGTAAATAGAAGAAATGGTATCTTCTAGAGACAGGAATCTTGGGATAATAGTACACAAGATTGTTGGCACTATTTTATTTTCACTCTAATAGTGATTTTCTTTTTTTCATATATATATTTATTATTTGGTGTTTTTACGTCATGCACCCCATCAAACTCAGATATCAGACGTCTCAGTATCATGCCCACTCTTATGATCTCCCCATTTACAAACCTGCCCTATGCATGCTGCTCATTTGCTTACTGGAGCATAGTTAATCTCCCTGTGGCCAGACCCTTAAAGGAAACAAGTCTCTCCTTACCCACCCCTCTTCCAGAAGCCATCAATGCAGAAGTGAGGCATTGTGACAGTTAGCTATGTTCTAGCCTTGAGTTCTTGTGTACAATGACATCCCTCTCTTTTTATATATTTTTTTAAAGTCCACGAATGAGTGAGTTAATCCCCTGCTTCTCTTTCTGGGACTGTAATATCTCACTCAGGAGGATATTCTCCAAATCCATACATTTGCCTGCAAATATTAGAGTATCATTTTTTCTTACTGCTGAGTAGTACTACATTGTGTAGATGCACCACAGTTTGTTAATCCATTCTTCAGTTGAGGGGAATCTAGGTTGTTTCCAATTCTTACTATTACGAATAATGCTGCTATGAACATAGTGGAGCAAATGCTTTTGGGGTGTGAATGTGCATTTTTAGTGTATATGCCTAACAGTGGTATTGCTGGGTCTTGGGAACATTGATTCCCAGTTTTCTGAGACACCTTCATACTTCATTCAAAAGTGGTTGAACAAGTTTACACTCCCACCAACAATGGAGGAATGTTCCCCATGCTCCACATCCTTGCCAGCATAGGCTATCATCTGTGTTTTTAATCTTGGTCATTCTGATTGCTGTAAGATGGTATCTCAAAGTTGTTTTGATTTACATTTCTCTGATGGCTAAAGGTGTTGAGCACTTTTTCAAGTGCCTTTCAGTCATTGTTAATTCTTCTGCTGAGAAGTCCCTTTTTAATTTTGAACCCCATTTTGTAATTAGGTTTTTAAGGGTTTTGGGCTCTAGTTTCTTGATTTCCCTATATATTTTAGAGATCAGTCCTCTGTCACTTGTAGGATTGGTGAAAATCTTTTCCCATTCTGTAGGGTGTTGATTTTTCCTATTGACTGTGTCCTTGGCCTTACAGAAGCTTCTCAGTTTCAGGAGGTCCCACTTATTGATTGTTGTTCTTAGTGTCTCTGCTACTGGTGTTATATTTAGGAAGTAGTCACCAGTGTCAATACATTGGAAGGTATTTCCCTCTTTCTCCTCTATCAAGTTCAGTGTGGCTAAGTTTATGTTGAGGTCTTTGACCCATTTGGATTTGAGTTTTGTTGGCTCTATTTGCATTTTTCTACACATTCCCATCCAGCTATGCCAACACCATTTGTTAAAGATACTGCCTTTTTTTTTTCCATTGAATATTTTGGGCCTCTTTGTCAAAGTTCAGGTGTTCATAGGTTTTTGGGTTAATGTCAGGATCTCCAATTTGATTCCATTGATCCACAAGTCTGTTTTTATGCCAGTAACAAGCTGTTTTTATTACTGTAGTTCTATAGTATAGCTTGAAGTTGGGGATGGTGATGCCTCCTGAGGTTCTTTTGTCGAGCAAAATTGTTTTGGCAATCCTGGCTTTCCTGTTATTCTTTTTTTAATATTTATTTATTTATTATGTATACAATGTACAGAATAGGGTTGCAGATCCCATTATAGATGGTTGTGAGCCACTATGTGGTTCTTGGGAATTGAACTCAACACCTCTGGAAGAACAGTCAGTGCTCTTAACCTCTGAGCCATCTCTCCAGTCCCCTTTCCTCTTATTCTAAATGAAACTGAGTATTGTTCTTTCAAGGTCTGTAGAAAATTATAATGGGATTTTGATGGGAAGTGCGTTGAATTTGTAGATTGCTTTTGGTAGAATTACAATTTTTACTATGTTGATCCTACCTATGCAGGAACATGGAAAATCTTTCCATTTTCTGATATCCTCTTCAATTTCTTTCTTCAGTGATTTAAAGTTTTTTGTCAAATAGAACTGTTACTTCTATCGTTATAGTTACTCCAAGGTATTTAATGCTACATGCAACTATTATAAAGGGTGATGTTTCCCTTATTTCTTTTTCAGCCCTTTTATCTTTAGTGTATAGGAGGGCTACTGATTTCTTTGAGTTAATCTTGTATCCTGCTACATTGCTGAAGGTGTTTAATCAGCTGTACAATTTCCCTGGTAGAATTTTTTGGATCACTTATGTATACAATCATGTCATCTACAAATAGAGATAATTTGACCTCCTCCTTTCCAATTTGTATTCCCTTAATTTCCTTTTGTTCTCTTACTGCTTTAGCTAAAACTTCAAGAACTATGTTGAATAGATAAGGGGAGAGAGGACAGCCTTGTCTAGTTCCTGATTTTAGTGGGATTGCTTTGAGTTTTTCTCCATTTAATTTGATGTTGGCCTTCGGCTTTTTGTAAATCGCCTTTATTATATTTAGATATTTGCCCTGTATTCCTGCTCTCTCCAGGACTTTTATCATGAAGGCATGTGGGATTTTTGTCAAAAGCTTTTTCAGCATCTAAGGAAATGGTGATGTGGTTATTTTCCTTCAATTTGTTTAAATGATGAATGACATTTACAGCTTTCCTTATGTTGAAACATCCCTGCATTTCTGGGGTGAAGCCTACTTAATCGTAGTGGACGATATTTTTTATATATTGTTGTATACAGTTTGCCAGAATTTTGTTGAGGATTTTTGCATCAATGTTCATGAGTGAAATTGGTCTGTAGTTCTCTTTCTTTGTTGCGTCTTTTAGTGGCTTGGGTATCAGGGTTATTGTAGCCACATAAAAAGAGTTTGGCCATGTTCCTTCCATTTCTATTGTATGGAACAGTTTGAGGAGTATTAGTATTAACTCTTTGAATGTTTGGTAGAACTCTGCAGTGAAACCATCTGGGCCTGGGATTTTTTTTTATTTGGGAGACTTTTAATGGCAGCTTCAATTTCCTTTGGTGTTATAGGACTGTTTAGGTCTTTAATATGATCTTGATTTAATTTTGGCAAATGGTACCTGTCCAGAAAGCTGTCCATTTCTTCTAGGTTCTCCATTTTTGTGGAGTATAGATTTTCAAACTATGACCTAATAATTCTCTGGATTTCCTGGAGGTCTGTTGTTATGTCCTCCTTTTTGTTTCTGATTTTTTTGATTTGGATACTCTTTCTCTACTTTTTGCTTAGTTTGGATAAGGTTTATCTGTCTTGTTAACTTTCTCAAAGAACCAACTCTTTGATTCATTGATTTTTTTGTATGTTCTGTTTCAACTGTATTGATTTCAGCCCTAAGTTTGATTATTTCCTACCATCTATTCCTTCCAGGTAAGTTTGATTCTAATTGTTCTAGGGTCCTTAGCTGTTTTAATAGTTCTCTTGTGTGGGATTTCTCCAGTCTTTTCATGTAGGCATCTATTGATATGAATTTTCCTCTTAAGACTGCTTTCATTGTATCCCATAAGTTTGGATATGTCATAGATTCATTTTTGTTGAATTCTAGGAAGTTTTTGATTTCTTATTTTCTTCTTTGACCCAGAGGTTGTTCAGTTGAGAGATGTTTAGTTTCCATGAGTTGGTAGGCTTTCTGTGATTCTTGATGTTGTTGAACTCTAACTTTAGACCCTGGTGATCTGAAATGGTACAAGTTGTTATACACATTTTTTGGTACCTGTTGATATTTGCTTTATGATGTAGTATGTGGTCAATTTTAGAGAAAGTTCCATGGGGTGCTTAAAAATATATATATTCCTTTTTGTTTGGGTGGAGGGTTCGGTATATATCTACTAAGTCCATTTGGGTCATAACTTCTGTTAGATCCCTTATTTCTCTGTTGAGTTTCTGTCTGTTTGACCTATCCAAGGGTGAAAATGGGATGTTGAAGTCTCCCACTACTAGTGTGTCAGGTTTGATAGGGGTTTAAGCTTTAGAAGTGTTTTGGTTTTTTTTTTTTTCTTTTAACATATGTAGGTGCCCTTGTGTTGGGGGAATAGATATTCAGGATTGAGATTTCATCTTGGTGAATTTTTTCTGAGATGAAAAATTAGTGACCTTCCTGATCTCTTTTTGTTGATTTTAGTTTAAAGTCTATTTTGTTAGATATTAGAATGGCTACAACAGCTTGTTTCTTAGGGCCGTTTGATTGGAAAGTCTTTTCCCAACCCTTTGCTCTGAGCCTGTGTCTGTCTTTAAAGTTGAGGTGCATATTCTTGTATGCAGCAGAAAGATGGTTTCTGTTTTTGTATCCATTGTGTTAGGGTGTGGTTTTTCGTAGGTAAATTGAGTCCATTGATAGTAAGGGATATTAATGACCAGTGGTCAATAATTTCCATCATTTTTGGTAGTAGCTTGCATTTCCTTTTTTTGTGGGGTGGTTTCTTGTTGGTCTTATTATTTGTCTGTGGTTACATGGGTATTTCTGGTTTCCTTAGGTTGGAATTTTCCCTCTAGGGCTTTTTGCATGGCAGGGTTTTTGGTTAGGTATTGTTGAAATCTGATTATGTCATGAAATATCTTGTTTACTTCATATGTTTATTGACAGTTGGCTGGGTACAGTATTCTAGGTTGGCATCCAAGCACTTTTAGTGTCTTACAATGTCTGACCAGGACCTTCTTGCTTTCGTTGTTTCCACTGAATAGTAGGGTGTTATTCTGATGGGTCTCCCTTTATAGCTGATTTGACCTTTTTCCTTTGCAGCTCTTAGTATTTTTTCTCTATTCTGTAGGTTTAGAGGCTTGATTATTATATGGTGAGTAGTCTTTTTTTGTGAGTCTAGTCTATTTGGTGTTCTGTAGGCTTCCTGTATTTTTATAGGCGTTTCCTTCTTTAGGTCAGGGAAGTTTTTTTCTATGATTTTGTTGAATATATTGTCTGTGCCTTTGAGCTGGTATTCTTCTATTCCAACTATTCTCAGGTTTGATCTTTTCATGGTGTACCAAATTTTCTGGACATTTTGTGTTATGACTTTTGGTTTTAGTGTTTTGTTTTGTTTTGTTTTTTAACTCATGTATCTATTACCACTATTGAGTTTTCCACAACAGAGATTCTCTCTTTCATCCCTTGGATTTTGTTTCCTGGTCGTTTTTTCAGGTTTTCTATTTATAGTTTTGTCTCAGTATGTGCCTTCTTTTTTGCTTCTATTTTGGTATTTAACTTTTGGCAAATTTCTTTCACCTGTTTGTTTTACTTTTCTTGCTTTACTTTCAGGATTTTATTCATCTCTTCTAATTTTCTGTTTATATTTTCTTCCATTTCTTTAAGAGAGTTTTTATATCTGCTTTTAAGGCTTCTATTACTTTTATAAAGCTGTTTTAAAGGTCGGTTTCTTCTATTCCCTTTTCATTGTTATGCTCAGGTCTTGAAGCTATAGAGCTACTTGCTTCTTCTGGTGGTGTCTTGTTGACCTTTGTATTGTTGTATGTATTTTTGCACTGCCATCTGCCCATTGTTTCCCAAATTCTCTCTTGGTTAGTTTTTGGTCGGCTTCTAGTGAGTTGTTGGTCTGAGGGCTCTTAAGGCTCTGAAGGCTCTTAATTAGCTATGTGCTCAGAGGGTCAGCTGTTCTGGTGAGGTTGCAGTGTTATGCCAGTAGTCACCTCTTGACCTCTCACCTCTTAGCTGTGTACCCAGGGATTTGGCTCTTCCTCCACTGCTACTACACAAGCAGTGAACTGGGTGGGCTGTGCTATGCATGTAAGCCAAGAAGCCTTCTCAGGTCCAGGTTCGGGTGGCACAAGTCACCTTCTGACCTCGGATTTCTCCGCTGTGCTCCTAGGAACTCCCCTGCTTCCCTGCTGCTACCATGCCAATCCCTCTCTGTGCAGACTGTGCTCCAGGCTGAAGTCGAGTTTCTTACCTCAGGGGCATGCACCCACGACCAAGGGACCCAGTTGTTCCTCCGCTGCTACCCTCCCAGCTGTGATCTGGGCAAGCAGTGATCTGTGCTGCTGCTCCTGCAGCAGTGGAGAGGCGGATCAGGGCCGGGGTTTAAGGGGCAGAAGTCATCCTCTGACCCCAACCTTCAGCTGTGCTGTTTAGGAACTTCTCTGCTTCCTTGCTGCTACTACACTAGTCCTTCTCTGTACAGCCTGTGTTCCTTGCATCAGGAGCCTGCGTCCTGGATCAAGGGACCCACCCAGCTGTTCCCCGGCTGCTACCCTCCTAGTTGTGATCTGGGCAGGCAGTGGCCTGCGCTGCTCAATAGTGATTTTCAAATTTTGTGACTCTTATTATTTCACTTAATTGAGAAAGGTCACAGGCATATTTCATACGTTGTCAGAACTCAATCATGTGCAAACATTGATATTCAGAACTTGTCTGGGTTTGAACATCCTCTTCTAGAATATAGAAAGGTGAAAATGTGTCTTCTATTGCCATCCTTTCCCACTACGTCAAATGGCTGAGCATCAAAGACTTGTTTTTCATCTATTATTAAATGAGTTGAATCTACTAAACGAATTGTGTGTTCACACAGGGATAGGTATCAGGCTATTGTAGTCAATCCTACCTCCATGCCTTCATTCTTCCCCCCCTCGCTCCTCCTTTCCATCCCTTCCTTTGTCTTTTAATCCCTCTTTCTGTTCCTCCCTTTCTCCTTCCTCCCCTCCTTCCTTCTTCCCCTCCTTCCTTCTTTCTTTCTATGAAGGTGGCAGTGTTCGGAGTAACCACACCAGACTCAAGGACAGAGAAGCAAAAGGAGGACACAAACACAAATGAAAGGAGGACCCTGGCTCACCAGGACTGGTGTCCTCTCCACATAAAGGAACAGCCCATGCAAGGCCAGGAAATAGTTTATACTCTGTCCTTGAATCCCACTGGTGCCCTTTGCTATAAAGACTTCTTTTTTCAAGCTGGTCATGATAGTACACACCCATAATTTCAGGACTCAAAGACTAGGTAGTTGGGTCTCTGAGTTCAAGGATAGCCTAGTGTACACAGACTTCTTTTTAATGACATTGAGTTTGAATGAAGTTAAGGTTCTCATTTTTTTTGACCAAAATTTTAAAACTTAAAATATTTCATTGGTAATCTCCATATTCGATGTAAACATAAATAAAATATCATATTTGTTAATCTATTCATGTAACTTATTTTAGTGAATAGCTCATATTTTCTAGGCCTCTTCTGAAGGTCTAAGAGTCTACAATCCACTAAAGGGACAAATGTCTTTGTCTCCACTGAGCTGCCACTGTAGGTTAAGGCACTTGCTGAGGAAGTCTGAGAACCCAAGTTGCATCCTTAGACCCCCATAAAGTTGAAAAGTGAGAACTGAGCTCACAAAGTTGCCCCCTGGTCTCCACATGTGTACTGTGGCAGAGACATCCACTGTACACACATCTCTCAACTAAAAACAACTACATTAGCCACAATGACCAAGAAATTTGGCTCCTGTTGAATCCTCAGAGGTGGCACACTTGTTGCTTCTTGATTATTCACATTAAAGACATCACAGAAAAAAATTACAGCCATATTTTGAAACCTGGTGATGCTGTTAAGGTGAGTATAAATGACCTCTACCATGCTCAGTATTTTTCAGTAAAAATATAATGGTATTGGGCCACCTGAAATATCACAATTTTTAACCTAAGTGTTCATAGTTTTGAGTTCATTAGCAGGGATCATGGTCAGGGCTATATTGTTCATGGCTCATCGTGTTATTAAAACTTCAAATTCAACAGAAATATTATTTATTTTGAAATCAATATGTGATTATGATTATATAGTTGTAGAAAGAGAGAGCAGAAGATTGACAGCCTATACTAAGTCCAGAAGAACAAAGACTTGGATTCAAAAGACACCATGGCTCCTCTCTTTGAAATATAAAGTCTGATTCCTTCTCTTCTGGCCTTGTCCTGCTCGCTGCTTCTTGGGCAATTTCTAGAAGGCCTATTCCAGGGTTTGGAATAAAAGCCCCTCCTCATACATCTTAGAAAATCATGGGACAAGGACATCTGCTACCTCTTCTGGCCAATAAGCAGGTAATACACATAATTTAAGGTGTAAGAACTAATATTTTTCCATATTATCTACACTTGTTATCTTCTGAATTTTAATAAACATTTTATCTATCTTTCTGTATCACTTCAACATCTATTTAGTAGAAATGGGCATGTGAGCACATTTGTGGGCATCTGCATGAGTATATGAGTATCTGTTTATCATCCCAGCAAAATTACAAGGACCACCAGAGATATGTACAGAGACCCTGTCTCAATAATAACATATATAGAGTTCAAAAGAAGTGCTGAGTGTGAAACTCTATACAGGTAGGCAGATAGCTCTTGCTTGGAGGACCTTGAACTTAGGAAAAAATAACCTGTGTGTAACTAGTTCTTCAATTTTGACAAAGCCCTCTGAGAATTGCCAGGCAAGTGGGCTAATATTCTCCTCCCTCTGGCCCTAGAGGTGCCCCAGAGAAAGCACTGTTTAACCACTGTAATACAGAATCATACTGACTGTTCCTCAGTAGTCAGGACAGAATAATAGATAGTCTTTGCCTCTGCAGATCCTTCTGTAAGCAGAAACTATTTTGAAATTCCTTGTTACCAGAAATCTTGCCTTGTGAAGTGGAAGATGCTTGGTGGGAAATGTCAGACCAGTTTTTCAGAAGGAGCTTTGCAGCTTCACTCTGGTGCCAAGGATGCTTGCATGGGATCTCTTGGAGCTTAGCATGCCTGTATCTTTTGATCCATCTTTTCCCCCTGTGTCTTCCCTATTCCCCTTAAGCATCCTCCTCCTCTATCTCACTGAGGATAGATTGCAGCCATTTCCTAAAGCCTGCTTGTGTCTCATCTGAGAAAATTATTTCAACTAATGATCTACAACCAGGGAGATACAAGATGATACTGAAGTGTTTCGTTTGTTTTATAGGGTTCTCATTCAAAATGCCTCGAGCTTATTTTTCTCTGAATGTTGCCACACATTGTATTAGGTTCATATTAGTGTTTAGGTGTTTTATGGCACCGAGAGGATAGATATTTGCATGTGTGATGCACACTATGAGGAAATTCAACGTCGTTCCAATTGCCTTCTTACTACTCTTTGAAAGATGAGACCATGGTGTGTGTAAAGAATAATATATCAGTGTAACGAAGAGGGGAAAAGAAGCAGCCAATTTTATATTAGTCATTGATTTCTGTTTTACATTTCCTACTTTAATGCACTGAGTCATGATTTAATGTGCTTTTTAGTGAGTTTTCATTGGACTTCGCTCTTCAATATTTTTTCTTATAGACATTCAATTTCCATCTCAATTCCTTCCATTTGCTTTTCCTATTCTCCACTTATTATCATTATATATATTCTCAAAAAGTCCCATCCAAGAGCTAGAAATCCATGGCCAGTTACTGAAGTAACAGTCTCTGAGACTGGAATAAGCTGGCTCTGAGTTCTAATTCTTCTGCTAAAGCAGTGTTCCATTGGGAAGCTTCATTATGTCTCTATTACTTGTTTCTAGGTTGGGAAGGTATATTATTAGCCAGCACCTGATATGTTCATTATCTGAGGTTCACACGAATTACCAATACAGAAAGCAAGCACTCAGTTCATTTCCTGACACATGAGCACAGCCATGCTAGTATCAACAAGGTTCATCATGTGTTCCTCTGTCCTCATTTACTCCTTTCTCCTTGCATGTCCAGAGTTCTCTTGATGCTCAAACCCTAAGTGCTCTTCTATATCTGAGAGCACATTAAACATTTTATTAACAAAAATAGATTTCAAAGACAAATTCTCATGTTATGCTGGAAGACAATATATTTATCATGCTGTTAAGGATTTTTATCAGGTCTAGTCAAAATAAATGGCTTGGGAAATAGATTAGGAAAGCGATTCTCTTCCCACATATTTTATTGTCATTTGTGTTAATGATATTTGTGTTAAAGCTGAGGAGACATAACCCTTAGTGGTAAGTAATAATTAGGACCCAGGTGTTGAGATAAACTATGTTCCATGCCTTTCTTAATGACATGGCTATATTCCGAGAAATGTATTGTAAATGATTTTATCATTGCAAAACCTTTGTATGTACTTGCAGAAACTAAGATAGCGATGATGTCACCAAGAGATGAAGTCTGATGGGACAATGATTATCTATTATGTTGTCCACTGTGAACCAAAACACCATTATGCAATGTCTCAGAGTATTTGCCTACATCATTTTAGAGATAAGCAGGAATAAACACTTTCTGCATTATCTCATGTATTATGAAATTCTTATAAGTCAGTGTTTTAGAGATGATAACAAATAGAAATCATCATATCAGTGTGGACTTCTAGCACCATGAATATTAGTAACTTTTCTTGGTGCTGTGACAATTTCCCTGACAAAAAAAGATAAAGAAGGCTTACCTTGGTTCCTCACATTAGTCCACCATGGTGAGGAAGAAATGGCGACAGGAGGCTGAGGTGGCTGGTCACACCACATCTGCTGCTGGGAGAAGAGGGAAATGAATACTGCTACTGAGCCTGCCTCTTTCTTTTTATTCCCTCTGAGACACTATTCCACTATACAGTATCACCAACATTTGCTGTGAGGCTTTCTTCTTCAATCAGACCTTTCTGGAAATGCCCTCAGAAACACACCCAGAAATGTGTCTTCCTCTAGATGATTCCAAATTCAGTCAACTTGACAATTAAAACTAACTCTAATACTGGAAAAGTGGAGAAAGAGTAAGGTGTGGTATCAAATGGTCCTGTGACTTTTCTCACTCCAGTAGTCCCAGATGGGTGAGTATACATATCTCTGAGTTTTGAGAGTTTATTACAAAGATTAAACTACATCCTTAGTATTAATACCCACAGCAGATCATGCTACATATACATAGTAGCACTTCTGGAAAATTAACCGCATCTCAGCTCCCACACAGAAAATGGACAGGCTAATCATTTGTTAGTATAATATTGATTGAATTGGACATTTCCTCATTCTATAATTGCCTCCCATGGGGAACTATAGATGTCATTTTTTCCAGCTTCCAGCCTAAGTTCTGAGTAGTTAAAAAAGCTGCCTGAGATGGCTGCATATCTGGTGATGCTACAAAACTTAAACAGAGAAAGGGCTGAAAAAGAAAAGCTTAGAGGCAATCTACATCATCCCTAGGAGGAAATCAGCATGGAGCACTGATGCAGGAGAACATTAGCTAGTTTGATTACTATTTGCTACTTTAAAGATGCCACCAAACATCAGAGGCATGGGAAAGAACTATCAGTTTCAGCATTCTGTCTGTCACCAGGGGTTTAGTTGATCAAGGTGGGGCTTCATTGAACAGCTTTCCTTCCAGCCATAGCAGATGGGCAAGCTCTGCTTCACCTACCTTCCATTCTTCTTGAATGGTGACCAAAATGGTAACTTTTTCTCATGGCAAAAACAGCAAGACCCAGAAGAAAACATGTGGAAATACACAAGACCTCTTATGGTCTGCACTTGAATCTGCACAGACCCCTTCTGTCTGCACATCATAGATCAAAGCAAATACTTTGGCCCAGCTGTTATACCAAGCCTTGAGTATATGTGGCACTCCCTCATTGACAGAACCCCAGCTGCTGCAATTAAGCTTGCCCATATTACCTAATGAAGTTCAATGAAATTGGCTGGAAACCACTGTGAAACACAACTATAAAACAAGCCAACCTTTATCTTTGCCCTAAAAATGACTTGAGTATGCACATGCTCATCTTATAGCCATGACATGCATGCTCCAAGGGGTCCTCTGTTGTTTCTTATCTTTTCTGATGTCTTGAATATTCAGGATGGCTACAGAGTTGAGCCCCTTTCTTTAATCAGCAGCCAACAAAATAGTGTAAGTTGCAAAGAAGTTTCCCCATGTTGTATTTGGTCTAACTCTAAAACAAAAGGTTACTGGGAACTTTACAAATGTGGATGAGCATTGTGGCTTTATCTTGCCAGAGTGCTTGCAAAATGTTAAATACCTGCAGACACAAGATAGAACTATTTTTAAGAATCACATTTCTGTTTCCCCATCTCTGATTTTTCATTCCAGTTATCAGGATTAAAGCAATGGCACATGCTAACCACGTTCTACAAGTGTAAATATAAATGAAGCCTCATGAAATTTATCATGGCTCATTGAACCACAAGTAAATGGCCTTTCTTTTATGGTATTATAACAAATTAATTGTCAGTCATTTTCCTCAAATAGATTCTGTATTTTAATTCAAGGGTGATATTTCACCCTGTGTCTTAAAATATTAGCTGCTTGTTGTTCACAATATTCATTGTGAGTAAAGTGGTACTCTTCCATGTCCATGGTGCATTGATGGATCTCCCAGCCATACTGGATTTTAGCTGTTCATAACCTATTGTAGGCGACTTTCTCTCTGGGATTACCTTGGGTTTCATGGAGTTGCCTCTTAGGATGTTAATTATTCTTGTATTCATCACAATATTGCTTTGATGTGTGTTCACAAATAGACAGTTTGTAGAACATAATTTGGGCCCATTATATTTACAACACATTAATCGGTTGAGCAAATTTTCAGGCTGTATTTCTTGCACTTGGATTTAACTCTAGATGACATCATGGCAATTAACAACTGATAAAGCTTAGTAACTAAGGATTCAGTTTGCTCAAGCATTAGAACTTAACCAAAGAGCTAGCTTTATGGAAAAACTACTAAACTGGGAGGCAGATGAAGAAGTCAATGAAGAGCAGGTATAACTTTGGAATCAACTGTAACAAAAGTTACCGTTTGTCACATTTTCCTTCTGTGAGCTCCTAATGAGCATTATGACCATCTAAGATTTAGAAAAGCTGTTCCTAGATGAAGCCAACATCATATAAAAAATAAGAACTCAGTGAAGATCATTACATTAGCATGTCTTCTCTAGGCATCATCTTGGGAAACTTACATATTTTGTTTAAAGTGTTGACTTCTCAAAGCTTGAGTAGTTGTTTAGAGTTACCTTCTGGTGAGTGTTGTTTGTCATTAATGTTGTAACTTCATAAGTAACCTATGAGAAGATAGTTTATTGAATATTAGCTTGACAGGCCCTGGAACTGCCTAGGAATAGACTCTACACATAACTGTGAAGGATTATCCAGACTAAATTAGCATACGGAAAAATCTGTGAGGATTAGCCCTGATTGGGTTGAGATTGGAAGACTCACCCTAAAAGATAGCAACCATTCTCTGGGCTTGGATCTTAGTTTACATAAAATAGAGTAAGAAAAAACAACAGCATCCATCATTCTCTGCTTCCTGACTGTAGATGAAATGCATCTGTATTCAAAAGTTCCTTGTCATGGAATATATCCTTGAACCATGGGCCAAAATAAACTCTCTTTAGTTGCTTTTGTCAAGATATTTTGTCACAGCAACAGAAAAAGTAGCTAAGACACGCCTAACATGGGGTCAAGTCCTTGCCACTAGAGGGGACAGCTGTGTCATGGTGGTTCAAGCTCCAAGAACATAACTGTGACTAGGTTAGATAAATCTTTCTACTGTATATAAGCTCTAGTAGAAAGCCTTTAGGGATCATTTTTGATTTATTTAAACAGTGCAAATGGGATGTAGGAAGCTTACCTAACTTTCTTCAATATTAATATTGAAACAACCACACTTGTCAAATCTAAAAATCAATGATGGTGTGACCTTCTTAGTTAACTACATGTATTGTTTAGATTTCACCATATTTTAGGAGAGTATCTCTGTTTCCTCTGCAATTCTGCCAAATTGCATCATGTGTGGTTGGTAATGCCTTCTTTGGTGCCTCTTGGTTCACAGATTCCCCTTGTTTGACCTGATACTGACAATTTTTAAGAATGTTAATGAGAAATATCTAAAATGATTCCTATGGCTTTCTGCTACCTTCTCATGACTGGATCTGTCTTATGAGTTTAGAGATGGCCTCGCTGTATTGTCTGAAGGAGCACATGTCCCCTTGGTGACTGTTCAATGGTGGGGTCAATCTTCATCACTACTGAGTTTCTACTCTGGGCTTTTCCTATTCTTCCTTTTTCATATTCTGTTTTGAGTAAATTAATGATTAAAGCCATCTATAGCAAGTAGCTGGAGAATTAAATTATACCACATGGGAAGGATACAGGGACACATATTAGCTGCAATTCTTCTTTGAAGAGGATTTGTCTCCTCTTATGCATTAATTAGCTCTTCTTGATTCCAATGTTTTATTCTTGGAGTTATAATAAAATGCTATCATGATTTATTTTGTTGCTTGGAATTATTTTCCAGCTATGGCCTCTGGGAGACCATTCAAGTTGGCTTCTCTGTCCTTTTGACATGACTTGTTTCATTTTCTTCAGCAATCTCTTTCTACAAGATGCTCTGGGCTCTCCTTATGGTTTCCATCTTAGCCTGAGAATCTCACATCTCTCTATGGAGCCATACGGCCTAGTTTGAAATGTGTTCAAGAAAATAGAACGTGCCAAACATGAGGTTCTATTTCACAGAATTGAGTTTATTTTAGGCTATGTTTCTGGGAAAATCCTTACAGCACAGGCAAATATCATATTCTGACATATACTTTGCTTTCTTGGGTCTTCTTTGCTTTGCTTAGTTGCAAAATGACTTTTTTCTAAACTCTTTAACACATATACTTATCATGATTGCTTATGATGCTCAAAAATAACCACACGACACTGTAAAAATTTGTATAAAATGAATATTTTTTTAAAAATGTTATCTTATTTTTAATTATGGGTTTGTGTTGGAGTGTTGCAGTATGCATGCAGTGCTTGTAGAGATGAGAAGATGTCAGATCTCCAGAAGCTGGGAGATAACAGGTAATTATGAGCCACCCAATATAGTGCTGGACCTCTGCTAGAGCAGTCTGTAGTCTGAATTGCTTATCCATCTCTCCAGCCCCTCATGATGTGAACCTTGCCTTATTAATGTTAGTGGTGATATATTTTTTGTCCATTATAATCGAGAGGTCAAAACTGAGAAATGTGGCACCTCTTATGCCCATTCCATGGGAAACAGTTGCTTGAGTCCTTAAGATCTGAGCAGAAGGATATGGGAGGGAATGGCCTTCAGGGGTATCTTTTCTGACTCCTAGTGACCCTCACATCATTGTCATTGTGAGGGTTCTTAGGCATTGCACAGGCCTCCCATTCACACAGAAGGCTAAAACAAAAGGAAAGACGGCACTTCTTCTCTTGAGCCCACTTGTTTATAGCTTTGCAACAATAATAACAATGTGATTGCACATTTAGAAAGTGCTAATTGAAAAGTTATGTATCAGAAGGCCATAATTCCCATGACTTTTGTCTTTATACAAAGTTTAGTGCAAAAAACAAATAAATGAATATTAAAGATAAGAACTTTTCCCAATTAAAAAAAAAACCACACAGTTTAAGACTCCCCCACCTGCTTTTTGTCCTCTTGGCAGGTATTATTTCATTGTCACAGGAACACACTTTGGAATACATTATGTAAATAAGGGAACTGATAATTCGTTGAGAATCTTTAAACTAGTGAGCATTTTTTGAATATAGCCATTTGGAATTCTCAAACACTTGACATAATCATCACACACCTACAATGATTTATTTCTGAAACAGGTACTATTTATCTGGAGTTGGACTCATCTCCAGCATGTCTCCCCATTTAATTAATTTCCTGAAGATGAAACTTTATGGCATTATCATTATGGATGCGGTGAAAACGCTTCTGTTAAATTAAAAGAAGTCAAAATGCAAAGCTAAATTAGCAGAATATATTTACCAGTACGAAATAATTAAATATGCATTAATCAATTAAAATAAACCAGGAGTATTGTCCACCTTTCAGAGCTGTCTGCATTCTTTTCCATGAACAGATCAACCCTTTGTTTTATTCACCATTGAGTCCCTGCTTCTGGATCTTGGCCCACCCATTCTCCTTGCCATGTGTGAATTTCTTCCATTCTGATGACCTTTTCACTATGGTTTGTCTAAGGTTCTGAGATCAATCTTCTTTTACTTTCATATGTTCCCCTTGGTAATTTATTCAGTCACAGCTTTAAATGTCATTTTTGTATTTTCCATTTTCTTACAAGGGGATGGATGCCCTTAACTTCAACTTCATATACATCTTCTCACCTGAGTCCATACCACAGTGTGTGTCAAGTTTCCACCCCACCCATACCATAATCTTCCTCATGCCGCGAAATGAGCAACCTTCACTGAACTTTGAAAGTTATGTACAATTCTCTTACAACCAACATATTGATTTAATGCAAACTATTAATATATTTTTGTATTTGTCTAAATATTTGGCCTTTTACATCTGATTCTTTCAGTTGGTGCTGCATGCACCTTCAGTTGCTTCCTTTTGGTTGCTGAAAAGAATTTCATTGAATAAGTAGATACTGTTTGCTTGTCCATTCAGCTGGTAAGCATAGTATTTCTACTCTTCCATTTGGGGGCTATTAGCAATAATGTTACTATAAACATTTGCCTAAAATTATTGCATAGAAATAACTTTTAATTTTACTGGAGTATAGTCTTATGAGCAGCATTCTTAATTTGCATAATGAATGCATATCTAATTTTGTGTCTATAGAGGTATGTGTGCGCATGCAGATGCATGTGTATGTGAATAGTGACTATAGGTATACATGCGGATGTCAGAGAAGAGCCTAAAGTGCTGGTCCTCAGGCATACTACTTTTTTTTTCTATTTAGACAAGAGTCTCTTACTGTCCTATATCTCACTTAGTGGGCTGGGCTAGCTGACCAAGGAGCCCTAGGAATCCTTGTGTTTCCATTCCCTCAACACTGAATTTATAAATGTACACCACCACACCCAGCTTTTTAAATATAAGTTCTGAGAATTAAATTTGAGTCTCTATTCTTGTAAGGCAAGCTTGTTAGCTACAGGTATTTCCCACCCCCATTTAAACATATAAGGAACATGCAACTCTTTTTCCAAAGGGGCTAAACTCCAATGCTCCCGCCAGCATTGTAGGAGGTTTTCTTTTTTCCTGTGTCTTTGCCAACATTTATTTCAGTCTGATCCCAGGCAATTTGTATGATACATTTCAGATCAGGTTGATTCTAATGAAAGCCATGAATGTGAGTGCCGTGCTGATTTGCTTCTACTGAGTCAATGAGGAAGAAGAGAGAATGCCATGGCATGAAGAGATAAGGGAAAATTAGAACTGATTAAGCTGTAAAGGAAAACAACCACTTCCCATCATTGTAGGACAATTACATCTTTCTCACCCTGAGAGTTTCACTGATGAAATAAAGTGAAATTAACCTGCCTCACTGTTGTCGGCATGTAAATAGTCATGGAACCCGAACTCACCTGATACCTTCTCACTGTAGTATGTCATAAGTATGTGTAGGATTGCCATTGACATAGGAGGTTGGTATAAGACTAAATATGGGGGTGCTGGAGAGATGGCTCAGAAGTTAAAGCACTAGCTTCTCTTTCAGAGAACTCAAGTTCAGTTCCTATCACTTCCGTGGTGGCTCACAACCATCTGTAACTCCAGATCCAAGGGATTCAACACCCTATTCTATACACCATGGGTACTTTCCAGACACAGTACACACATATACATGCAGGTAAAACACACATACATATAAAATAAAAATAAATAAACTTTTTAGAGAGATTAAATATGTGAAGCAAACAACCTAAAATAACACTAAAATTAACATAATCAACTATGGAAAACTATAGTCGCTGAAAGTACAGAACTCAGGATACTTATGAAGTCAGAAAGAAAAATATTACAATAAAATAGTAAGTCATTAGCATAGAGTCAGAATAAAATTTCAAAATTGTTATTAAAACATTATAAGAAATCATCATAATAAAATTAATTGCAATCCTTACACTTGGCACATTCATAACAGCCCTGACCTCTTCCTGTCATTGAAAGTGCAAATTACCTTCATAAATTGTCTAAGCAGACAGTCACTAGTTACCAGTTAACAAACTAATTGATGCATGTTATAGTTTGAGTTAATTATTAGCTTGGATTCGAATCGAGGTCAGTTTGTATTCTGTAAGAACTAATAAGGCCCTAATTAATTTCTATTCCAACATTTGAAACTCCAATATATATATCTGACTAAAAATTAAGATGCTTAGCAGGTGCCAAGCTTTGCCAAGAAACCTCAATGTCTTTATTTTTCAACTAACAATAAAAAAATATTTTTTAGAGTTATCAGTAGATACAATATGCAAACTGCATATTAATAGAAACATTAAGTTTCTCACTGCAGCTGGAGAGTGTGAGAAGGTGGAACTCCATCTCCTGTGTGTAATGCTGTTTCCATGCAAAGTTGAGAAGTGAGGTATGTGAATATAGCTGAATACATCATATGTGGCAGAGGTTAATTAAAAAGATTAATAATATCTCCTTTTACCTCCATGTTGGAAAGACAACAAAATACAGCCGCCATCCCTTTACATCATTTCCTGTGTATTTCTCTTCCCATCACGGTTTCTCATCTTTCTCCCCTATTACACACTTGTATTCTAGAATATCAATGTAACATTTTTGAAAGCTTCCGCATTCTAAAAAGCTAATACCAATAATATATTCATAGATTTTTGTTACTAAAATCAACCGACACACTCATTAATCATGTCTCTAATGTCCCATAGAAAATAATTATAATTATAATTATTCAAGAAATTGTTACAGTATGCAGATAACTCCGTGTCCACTGCATGCCAATGTGATATTTCTAACAACCAAGTGATATCTTCTCTAACTGTGGCTTCTAATCCTCTTTAATGAGTACATACTATGCTCTGGGGTACTGGGTTAAACATTTTACACTGATTTAATCTTTTCTACCACATTATGAGCAGTTGCATTTAATTTCTTACTTTTTAAAAATAATCAAAGCAATAGGAACTTACCAAATTACTTGTACTCTGAAATACAAAGATGGCTAAGCTCCAAGACATCAAATCTAGAGATAAATAAGGACTAAATCTACTCTAGCCTCGTGGTTACACTTTCAACACTCAGAGACTGGAATCTGTATGTAAACATTTCATCTATTCTGTTTTCTGTATGCCCACACATTGACTGAAGAGGACTTATGTAGGAATCCTTCGTGTTGTCCAATGTGTTTGCCATCTTAACTCCCTTTGCTGAGAACAAAGAAGCAGTCAGTAAACAAAGAAGGAACTAACTGGGTCATCTTGTGTCAACCCCACCCTCTGTGGACCAAAGCTATGGGTCAGGGTTAGGGTTAGGGTTCAGCAACAACAATCCACTCTCCCTTCATTGAAACAGCAGAGAGTGGGCTTTCATTGGGCTTCCTATTACTCCAAGTCATGTGCAGTTGCAGAACATCGTGGTTTGTGATTTTTAAAGTGAAAATGTATAGAAACAAAAATTATGAAACAAATGAACAAAAAATATTAATAATAGAGCTATAGGAGCTAGTTAAGATTACTTTTGTTGACATTTTAAAAATAAGCATCTATGATATTTGCTTTCTTTCAATTAAAACTGTGATTTAAAAAAATAAAAAATGACAAAAAGACTGAAGATATGGCTCAAGAGTGAAGTTCTTCTCTGTAAGTATAAAGGTCAGGTCTTGATCCTCAGAAACCTATGAGAATGCCAGGTGAGCATAGTAACTGCCTATAACCCTGGCTTTGGAAAGCAAAAAGCAGAATACTCAGAGCAAATTGACAATTAAGACTAGGAGAGCTCTGGGCTTGATTGGAAGAGCCTGCTTCAATGAATAAAGTAGAACACTAACAAGGATGGCTCCTGACCTTGACCCCAGACCTTCTTATGCATACACACACATGTGCTAGAAAATGTGTGCCCACATACATATATATGCATGTATATATACATCTATAAATGTGTGTGTAACATATATGTGCGTCTGTACAAATATGTGTGTGTACATATACACACCATGCATGTGCACACACATACACACACACTAAAAATGAAAAAAGAATTAGAGACAAGCACAGGCCCATCATCTGGTTTGTCTCACCAAACTTCCAGAAATCTTTGAAACTCAAGTTTTTCTGAGACAATACTTGAAGAGGGAGCTCTGACAGTCATAGGCCCACTTTGAAATAACTAAGAGAAGGTACATCTTACCATTGACTCCAGAGTACCGTTATCTTACAAGAAATTTACTCATGAAGCCACTTTGTTAAGTGCCAAGAAAAAATGTGTGCTTTTCCAGGAAAAGCAATGGAAGTGAGCTCTGGATGCAGTTATTCAAAGCTCTCTAGTTATTGTTATCATACGCCCCAAACCAATTAGGTCAAAAAATATTTGAGCTGCTTTCAAAGCATGACACATTTAGTGCCTCTAATTTGCATGTGGATATTTTTTGTAGAACTATGATGTTTCCAAGAAATTATGGCTTAAGGAGAAGGTAAATAGATGGAGAGATACATTAAATATTTTATTTAATACAAATATTAAAATATTTAAAGTAAATAAAACAATGTCACCTTTAGTCTGGTTGTTGTAGAGTATACATGTCAAAAGTTAGCTTCTTAATGTTTTTCTGCTAATTTCTTGGTATTGGTTAGATATGAATTTTGAGTGAAGTCAGGGAGAGTTATAAAAACTATATCGCATGCCAACTCCTGACTTGCTCTAAGCCAAACTATGTTGGATTAGTAAACTAACTAACTCCCTTGTTCAATCCTTTTGAAGTATCATTATAAAATGTAAAAGGGAAATTTCACATAAAGATCCAAATATTTCTCTTCTCTAAACCCTATGCCTTATCATTTACATGAGTTCTACTGGTGGTTAGGTGAAAACCAGATACTGGGTTTCTGTGGGGTTTGAAGGTACTAACAATAATTTCAGTTTCACTCCACTGCCAAAGAATCCAGTGTCTGTAGGGGCCACATGGCAAGCAAATTTTCCCTTCACACAGGATCTGAAGTGAGGTAAGAGGAGCCAAATGGTTCCTTTTGAAAGCTTATAACACCCAAACATCACAACTCACAAGTAACAAACACATGTCTATTTCTCTGTGTCTCTGATATTTCTTCTCACTATAGCTTTCTTCTCCTTCTCCCCCTTTCTCTTCTCCTCTTCCTCGTCCTCCTTCTTTTTGGGTCTGTAGACTCTGAAATCAGAGTAAGGAAAGAGATTAGAGCTAATCAATCAGTAACTTCAAATGCCAGCTTTGGAATATGCATGAACGTGCACACACACACACACACTCACACACACACACACACACACACAAAGAGAAAGAGAGAGAGAGAGATGCAGACAGACAGAGAAAGTTTTTTAAAAGAATTTTTCTTTTTAAATTATGTTTAGGATATAAATTAAAGACATCACAATTTGAGATTTGGGCATCCATTTATTGACTCTGTCCTCCACCACATCACAAATTATTAAAAGGAAGACATCTGCTCTTCTTGAGAGGTTCTAACAGAAGCTGTCCTACTTGGAGAGTTGGCTCAGCAGTTAAAAGCAGGTACTACTTTTGCAATGGACCCAGGTTTAGTTCTCAGCATCCACATAGCAGCACACATCTGTCTTTAAGTCTCCTTCCAGGGGATGTTCTTCCCAGGTACCTGCATTCATGTACACATACTCCTTTTTTTCTATACCCACATAATTAAAATAAAATTCTTAAAAAATAACTGTTGTTCTCAACTGCACCTTAAATACATGTAAGATGTTGGGCACATGAGAAAATACAGAAAAAAGAAAAAGCATGTATTTATTTATAAGCCATACATATTTTTTGAGACAGGGTTTCTCTATGTAGTCCAGGCTGTTCTGAAATTCTGTAAGTTTACCAAGCTGGTCTGTAAGTCATGGATGTCCTGCCTCTGCCTCATAAGTGCTGGAATTAAAGGTGAACACCACCACTGCCTGGGCACATAATTTTGTTTTAACTAATGAAATAAGCTTTTACTTTTTAAACAAAAGTATTCCATTCTCTTAGGAAACAGACAAGAAAGAAAGCCCCCTTTATTTTAAGAACAAAACAAGCCATTTCATCTTTTCCACCCTAATTTCAAAGGCCCCTGTTTCATTAGTTCTGTCTGGGGTGTTCTATTTTGGGAGCCGTGATGAGAGCTATTTCACATCTTTGAGAAGTGATAGTGCAGAAATAACGGGATCTCTGCACCCCAGATAATTTAAAATGGAAATCCAAGTGGCGGTTCAGGGAGTGATAAAGAGCAGCCATATGCACGACATAGTCTCCTGAGCCCGGCAAACTTTTCAGAGTCTTGCAAAGCACTGAAAGTTGAAATATTTTTCATAAAGCTGTGATCTGGTACTATTTTATCTAATTTTATAAATGGATCATGTGGAAGGAGCCACGAACCAGTATGTATCAACTGGATTTTGACAGTTCCTTGTAATCCTGATGGGATGGCTTTTGATAAACTACTTCATTGGCTGGAAAGCTAATGTTTCACTTGTTTTAAGTACTTTTCCCATAGTGAGGAGACATAAGGGCAAGCCTCTCTAATGGCTTTTGACGGCTTCATTATCCTGGCGACTGTTCCAGAATCCCTGTCAGCAGCCATTATCAATGTCACAGTTGGCATCACTGCAGAAGATACAGGGAGATCTGTGGAGCTCCAAAACGCTGCTGCTAAGGACTGGGGGTGCTTAAGTCAGCATAGTTTAGCATCCTTCTGGATTTGCAGGGTGAAGAAGCTAGAGATGTCAGGTGAGGGTGAGACATAAGGAGAAGATGATGTGAAAGTTTATAGTTTCCCCATTTCGCAACACCCCCATGTCAAAATTGCAGGTTGTTTCAGTCACCTATGGTCCTGCGCAACGCTCCAATTTCTTGACAGTGTGGTGCCTTCTGTCTGAACCTCCAGTCAGTTCCGTTCTATCTTGTCAGCATTCTAAGCCTAATTTCCCACATGTATGTAATACTCCCAGGATCATAAACTCAATGTCAAATACCTTATAAAACCTTTATTTCTTCGAAAAGTATATTATAAGTCATCATTTGCTAATTTTCCCTGGAGACAGGGTTCTAGTATCATCTAGTATGTAGTAAAATATTTAACAGTTGATGCTCATTAATTTTAAAACTGAATATGTAAATCAATTGTCAAATATTGTAAAGTTCATTAATATCTCTAAAAGCCTTGTGTCTTAGGAAGCCTAGAGCATTCCTATAACAATCCCACAGTGATCTTCTGAACCAACCTGGTGGGATTAAAAATAAAAAGAGACACGACAGGGCTTTTAATATTAACCTGTGGCTTACTATATGCAAAAGAAGTGGTTACAATGAATATGAGAATATTAAAACCTAAGATATCCAGAGTGTGCATAATGAATTAAACCCGACACTATTCAAAACCACATCATGTTAGCCACACATGTCTTCAATTATACAGTGGTCTACTAGGAATGAGCTTTCTCTACTGCATACAAATTCACCTTAGATTCTTGTCCTTTGTTCAAAACTCAGCCTATGAAGATACTCAACTTCACATGTAGAACTACTAATCAGGCAACACAGCTATGGGCAGCACAGTAAAAGGTTGAAGTTATAAGGAGAAGAATTCATGATCCTAAGAGATTTTACTCTCATACACTGAGCATAGAAACACAGAAATGGAAATCATAGAGAGGACTGTGATGTATATAAATGATGGCCCTGTTCTTGTCCCTTCTATGACCTAAGCAATGCTTACTGATGAACACCAAAAATGATCTCCATTGGCTGTCAAAGACAAAACTCTATCCTTCCTACATCCCACCTTCACCCTTATACTACTGTGTACATTTGCTAATAAGTACCATTGAGGATAAATCAGGAAGGACATGAAGACACCATATTATACAGTGACTTTAAATTATTTTGTAGATTTAAATTCCTTCTCTCTCTCTCTCTCTCTCTCTCTCTCTCTCTCTCTCTCTCTCTCTCTCTCTCTCTCTCTCTCTCTCTCTCTCTCTCTCTCTCTCTCCCTCTCTATCTCTCTCTCTCTCTCTCTCTCTCTCTCTATCTCTCTCTCATCTTCCTATTTCTCTTTTAGCTATTTTCCTTTCTTAAAGAACAGAGCACAATCTGTCTCAAAGCTTTTTTGTCAATCTATTCCCAAAGGAAAAAGAAAGCTGAGGGAGTGGATAGTTGGCTCAAGTTTAAGCCTGGCCCTAATGTAACAGGAATGGTTGTCTTCTAAAGTTTTATTTTCCTTAGCAGCAGGTTCAGGGCTGCCATTTCCCCAGTATGAATTTCTCTGTGCAGTGCTTAGGTTTGGCTTTCAATTATTTGCTTAGGAAACCTTTGTGAAGGATTGTTATTGATGTCTAACAGTTCACCGTCTTGAGATTATCTTCAAATGGGTTATTAGAATAAGTTTTATGTATGTATATATTTTCTATAAGGGCTCATATATAAAAATCATATTCTTAGTCACACTGGAGAAGCACAAAACTGGGCATAGTTAAAAATATTGTCAAGTTTAGGTAGGATAAGTCTAAAGTTCTTTGTACAATATAATGAGTCTTGCAATTGTAAAGAATTTACTTTCAAGTACAATCTTTGCTACTTAACATTTGATTGAAGAAAATATGCTACTTTTCAAAAGACATATTTTCTGGCACTAAATTTTAGGATAATCATTGATGATATCTTACTGTAGTGGTATCTTATAAGCATCATATTAAAGCAATGATTCTCAACCTGGTGGTCATGATCCCTTTGATGGTCACATATCAGATATCCTTCTTGGTATATATTTATGTTACATTCATAACAGTGCCAAACTTACAGCTATAAATAACAAAAAGAACTGTAATAAAGGGTCACAGCTTTAGGAAGAATCAGAACCACTGCAGTAAAGGATGGAAAAGCAGTGAATGAAGGGAGTCTTGAAGTAGGAGATCTGAGTTGTTCTAAAAATCTTAACACATCATTTAGTAGTTGGATGTGTGTGTGTGTGTGTGTGTGTGTGTGTGTGTATACATGCATGCATGAACTATGCAAACATATATATGACACAAGAGCTCAGAGGACAATGTTTAAGAGTCTTTTCTCATTGCTGTATGTGGGTTCTGGAACTTGGACTAAGGTCATCAGGTTTGCTGGCTAGCACCTTAACTAACTGAGCCATTGAGTGGGCCTGGGATACAAACCCTTAACTCGGGATTGATGGAGGAGTCATCATTTAATTACAGTATGCCTCCTCTTCACTTTCCCAATTTCTTATCCCATGTGCAATGCTGAGTGTAGAACTGGATGCCAGTGGGTAAACAGGTTTAATCTTGAGTAACTGAACATTACTAATACAAAAAATGTATAGCCAAAGGGCTTTGTTATAGCTTTTCTTCCCTACTCATCAAGGATTTCATGATGAATGTCTTCTTACCTCTTACGGAATTTGGATGATTAATAATGTACTAATACACACAGAGACAGAACACAGAAAAGACAAATGTGAGATAATCATAGCTTTGCAATCAGTGGCTTATAATGCAAGTCTCTCATTTTACACACATGAGTTTCACGTTTAGAGACAGGGCTTAGTGCCAGTGGCAAGATGCGTGACAACACATTGGTAAAACACAAGGTCTTCTCAGTGAAACTTCATTGTCTGCTAAGAAATGGAAGCCATTTTCACAGAAAAACTGTTTATTGAAAAGAAAAGCAGCACTAAATGGCAGAGTGATGCAGTTCCTGAACCTGCTAATGAGCTTGCTCTTGTTTGCAATTGGGCTCAGTTTCTAAGAGAATTTAGCAGGTCTCTATGGTTATTATCCTAAAGGCTTCCATAGTTTTCTGGTAAACAAGATACAATTGTAGGGGCTGGAGTAATGTCTCCACAGATACAAGAGGTTGCTTCCCACTTCCCCAGCAGAGAACCAAAGTTCAGTTTTCACCTAGGGGTCACTTCAGAGTAAGGAGATCGGATGCCCTCTCCTGGCCTCAATGGTCCCTTTTACACACACACACACACACACACACACACACACACACACACACACACACACACCTGTAAATACTCCCTTTACACACAAAGATAAACATAAATAAAAATAAAATAATTCTTTAAAAGTCTACATGGGAATAACATAATCCTGACTCAGGTATATCTGTTTATAATGCCATAAAAAAATTGAAAGAAGAGTTTATTCAGAATTACTTGCTGTGTAGCTTGAACCACAGACTATTGTTTGGAAAGAAGCCTGACCACAACAATACAACCTGAGACATATAAACAAGAGAGTGAGTTTTGTTTTAGGAGCAGTTGTTTTTGCTGAACTCCCTTCACATATGTGGAAGACAAAGACTGTGGATAAACAACAGAATCCTTAAGCAAACTACAGTTCAGCATTCAGCCGTTACATTTCATTTTACTTTAAGGGTAGCTTTTGTTTTCATTTTTACTCCTGGGATAAAATTAGCCAAGAACTTGGTGGTGTTTCTGTGGTTTCATGTTTGTCCTTCTTTGATTCTTTTTTTACTTCCTGCTGAAGTGATATAGCTCCATTCTAGATGTTTCCCGTGAGGGGGAGTAAGATCCGAGTGAACCGGCAAGCTGGTAAATAAGGACACATCAGAGACGAGAGGAAATAGAAGGAGCAGATTCTTTAGTGTCAGAAAAAGTTTCTGGCCAAGTAGGAAGCTACAGGGATACCTCAGATAAAAACCAATAACATTTTTTTTTTAGTCTGTTCCCAAAGTGAGAGGAGGGTCAATCACACACATGATCAGAACAAACCCTCAGATACACCATGAAACAGGTGGCTTGGCTTTGTGGCAGGTTACACAATGGCCATAAAAATGTTCAGTGCCATTTGAGGACAGGAAAAAAGGATAAGGTTTTGATGGTATTATTATTTTTTTAAAAAAAAAAGCATTGCAGGGGCTATGGTTTTGATCTATCTATCTATCTATCTATCTATCTATCTATCTATCTATCATCTATCTATTATTTATGCAATGGATAAAATAAAGAGCAAATACCATCTCTAGTTTGGTGGCTTACATAGCAGGAAGTGTTACTATCTTAATCAAGGGTTTCCTTACCCCTCACCTATTTGGATAATTGCCAGGCTCATTAGGACACTATTTTTCAGTTTACTGGAACTTCAGACATCCTTGGGATAGCTTTTAATGGGTCTCAGTGGTACCTTGAGTACAGTATTGTTACAATTGGAGGAGAGGTACTAGAGTTTTTGAGCATGAAACATCAAAAAAGAAATTGTTCAGAGTTGAAAGAAAATGTTACTCAGCGGTCATCCACAGAAAGGGTGGGATTTGGGTCTGCATTGTTCCGGTTGCTGATGGCATATGATAACGATTTTCTTCAAGTGATCAGAAATAGAGGACAAACATTTGTTGAAATAAATTGGAATGGGTACAAGTGCATCCACTATTATTTTCTGCCTCAAAGAGCATCTAGAATGAATCTATTCCAGAAACACCTGTCAGACAGGAGTCTCAGAGGTGGTTCTTAATGTATCATACCCCAGGCTGCATTATGAAAACATCTTGGAATCAATTCTCTCCACTTGTGTATAAGTTTTGTCATCTCAATGACTGTCTCCTGGCCACATACCATGAATAAAGTATACACTTATGTAAGTTCTGGACATTTCTTCTGGGGATATAGAGTGAAAAATAAGGAAATTTTAGCTCACTGTCTCCTGCTGAGTGCACATAGTTCGGAATGTACGTGTGTGTGTGTGTGTGTGTGTGTGTGTGTGTGTGTGTGTGTGTGTGTGTGTGTGATTCCAAAGCATTTGAGGTTTCTCACTTCCAGAAAAGAAGCATTCATTTCTGCCATGGTTACAGGGTGGGTCTCCCCTAATTCAATTTATTTCTGACAAGACTTCACCAAGAGAAATATCTGGTTATACAAGTAGAAAACTCCATTCTAAGACTTGACTTCATTACATGTGCTAGTAACAGGTCTGTTCAAGATTCTGAACAACTAGCCAGACTTTACAGTTCACCCAGATCCCCTCTAGAGGTAAAATCATGTTCTAAGTGGCTCACACAACTCAGAGATGATGCAATGCTTCCAGTTACTGGATCACTATAAAGGACAGTTTTAATCATAAAAATCAGCAAGCTGATGAGTAAAACACAAGTGAGGCTTGGTAGGATGCTAAATTCTCAGCCCCTTCTCTGTGAAGGTGAAGTATGCCCTCCATGTGGGCAATCAACTTCTCGTCAGCCTTAATATGCTTGGGTCTCTAGTCTCTCTCTGCCCTCTTTGGTTTCTCTGGAGACTTCATTGCATAGTCATAAATAAAAGTCCTCATAACCATGTAGAGACATGACTTAGCAGGAAGAATCTGATGTTAGTGCACAGAGTGGGGAAAGCCAGTAAGACCTGTTTAGATTCTTCATGGCCTCTCTGTGCAGCATTCTTTCCATCTGGGCATAGGCCAGGCCCCCTTGTCAAATAGTGGGTCTTGTGGTTTTATATGAGATGAGACACATCAGAGCCTTTATTTCTGGCTGTCTCTGAGGTAGGAAGGAAGGAAGGCTAGCATGTATTTTTAGTTTCTGTGACCCAGCTTAGGAAAGAGAACTTCTAGATTTTATGACCTGCCTTGGGGAGAGATAGAAGGAGGTAGAAGGAGGGCAGGAGGGCAGAGAGAGATTGTTTGCTTTCTGAGTCCTAAGACATGCTGGCATTATTCTAGTCACTTAAATAATAAGAGCTTTGGGAGATATGAGTCACAGACCAAGGGAAAAAAAATAAAAAAGTATATGTCAAAATAGCACACTTCTTTTTCTTATTTTTCTGTGTGAAAGAGCCCATGGCTGTAGATCTTTCTCTTTCTGCAAGCTGAATTAGTATTTTGACAATTAACAAGGACCACATTGTCTACCCTCTGCTATACTAAAATATTATGTCGGACAAGATCAGGAACATTCATGATGGTTTGGCTGTTGACAAAAATGTCATCTTGGAATTTGCTCTTTCTGTGTATGGAGTGGTGGAAGATGCATATGTCGGCTTCATTTAGTTCCATGCCTTATAAGGGGAGCTATGTTTTATTCATGCCCCACATAAAAAAAGGTGGACTAAGACCTTCCCGTACCTTTCCTCAGTCACTTCTGCCCCATCTCTTAGATATTGGTTGCTGTTAGCTGTATGCTTTAGAGGCTAAGATGATCAAATACAGTAACCTAGATAACCCTGGTTAATGTCTATAATCTTAAGTATATGTGCAGTGGTCCCTTTCCTTCCTATATAGCATAATATTAACAAGAGGATCACAATTTGGCTTGTTGACAGCTTCAGATCCTATGCAGGGTGGTGTGTGGTAAAGCAGAAAGGCTAGCACATCTATAGCTTATGGAGAGCAGCTATCAGCTCCAGGCTTCCTAAAGCTTTGAGACATAAGGATGTTATGGTTAGACTATGAAAGGTCCCCTATACACTCAGGTGGTAAACACATGGTCCTTGGATGGTGGCACTATTTTGGGAGGTTCTGAAAAGTTTAGAATGGGAGGTCTAGTTATATAAGGAGGAAACCAGAGAAGGTTCTTCCCCAGTCCCTTTCTTTATTATGCTTTTCATATTCTTCTTCATGGTCCATGATGTTTAGTCTTACCATGGGCCCAGAATCAACATAAGTAAAGATTATGGAGTGAAATTCCAGAAACCAAAAGAAGTTCTGTTCTATTACGTTGTTTTTGTACTCTGTCATGGAGGAGGAACAAAGGTAATTAATATAAAGAGGAAACTAGGGGCTGGGAGGATTGTTTAACTTGTAAAGTGTTCTCCATGCTAGTGTGAAGACATGAGTTCAATCCCCAGAAGCCATGTAAAAAGCTAAGCATGGAAGCACACTGCTAGAATCTCAGCCCTGAAAAGGCAGAAAAAGGATGATCTCAGGGGCTTGAGAGCCAGCCAGCCCATCCTAATCCTTCACAAGTTCCAGGACTCAGCATGAGACTGTTTCAAAAACTAAGGTAGGGACTATGTAGGTGGTTCCTGGTATAAGATTCCTTGATAAACAAGCACGTGGACCTGTGTTCAAACCTCAGGTCCTATGAAAAAACCAGGCATAGATGTTTGTATGTCTATGTAAGGTAGAGATAAGTAGATTTCTACATGACAGTCTAGCTCCCAGTTCACCGAGAGACACTGTCTCAAGGGAATAAGGCAGAGTAATGGAAGAACACCTGGCATCCTCTTGTGGCCTCCATATGCATGTGAACAAGAACATATGCACCTACACACACACACACACACACACACACACACACACACACACACACGCATACACAAGGTAGATGGCTCCTAAACATGCCCAAGGTTGACCTCTGGACATCCCCTACATTTGCACACAAGTCACAAGGTAATAGATATTTAGCTCTTCATCACTCTGAAAAGCTGACAGTAGAAATAAAAGAAACTCACTCTTAAAATATGTGGAACAAAATGGGGCCCACCCTCTACCTAGGTTTATCCCTGGGGTCTGCAGAAATGAATACAAGTCATAGACACTCAGAATATTCTAGTGACCTTGAACTTCTGACTTACATAAGGGCAGCATACTAATTAGTGGCTATTTCAAGTCAGTAAATAAGCAGTTATTTGTTCTAGAGAATGAATGCCAAACAGCCTCCCATTGTCCCTTATCTATGGAGGTTATTCTGCCATAATAGCATGGAAGTTGGATTGTCAGGGAACTGGTAATAAACAGAGATTCCATGTGCAGTCTATCTTCCTTATACCCTCAGTTAGAGAAGCCAAGGGTGCTTGTTTCTCATTGTACACAGTTTCCCAGCATAGCTGAGCTACTAAGCATACTGTAGGGCATGTTAAATAAGGTCCATGGTAGCTTTCTTTTCCTTCTGCATCTTTCATTCTTGATCTCTTACAATATTTCCTGGAACCTATCCAGGTGAGCAGCTTGAACTCAACTTCAGATGTTAAGGGTCTGCTTCTTAAGAGATAAGAACTAATGTAGCAATATCCTCCCCATGGCATCCATTTTTTTTTGGAAAAAAATTATTAATGAATTGCAGATAATTTTAGAGCATTAATAGAAATAAATGTTTTCAAAGTATGTATGCATGTATCTTCATATTAGCATAAATTGTATATGCAATACTTTTATCTTCTCAATGGAAAGTCAAAGCTGCAGAGTTAATGAGATGACTCATTGACAAAAAGTGCTTGCTGCTCTTCCAGAGGACCCGAGTTCAGTTCCCAGCATTCTTGCTTAGGAACACACAACTTTCTCTAATTCTGGAGATCTGATGTTCTCTTCTGATCTCTGTGGACACTATTCCCCTACTTGCTGCTACCCCTCCATACCAACTCAGAGGTGATTTCCACTGTGTGGAAGGACTGAGGTTAAAGATGATATAAGTTAGTCGAAGGCCAATGTGTGTTACAATGATGTCCACTGGATTTTGAAAGTCAATCTCCTGAGCAATTCTCAGCCTCCACCTTAGCATCCTTATTCAGCGTATGGCACCATGAAAAGACTTCCTGGAGCTTATGCTTTGAATATGATATTATTCAGCTTGTGGTTCTTTTTCGAAAAGAGTAGAATCTTTAGGAAATGAAGTCTGACTGGAAAAGTAGGTCATTAGTGGCGGACCTCTTAAGGTTACTCCTGTGTCTTGGCTAAACCAGCCTGAGCTTTCTGTATTCTGTCTGCTACCACATGAGCAAATTTCCATTTCAAACTTCCACACCAAGAATAGAACCACTCCAGCCTCCATGCATTCCCCTCCATGATGGACTGAGACTCTCTGAAGTCATACGTCAAAATAAATTGTAACTCATTTAGATCTACATTTCTTTATTTTGTGTAGAGGGGGTATACATATGCTACTGCACAGTGTGGCAGTCAAACGACACCTGTCAGGGAATTGGTACTCCGTTTCTGCCTTGTGGGTCCCTGAGACTGAACTCAAACCATCAAGCTTTACCTGAAAGTGCCTTTACCAACTGAGCCAGCTTGCCAGCTCACCCTTGCTTCTAGCAATATAGAAGGTAATTAATACAATATAGTAATTAATAAGCTGTAGCACTGAGTCTAAAATCATATTATAAAGTTCTATCCTTACAGGTAATATATATGTATATATATATATAACACATTATTATTTCATCATATGATTTCATCACTTTCAATGAAATAGATCCCAAGCCTTAAGGATTAGACCTTTCTCACTAGTCAGTCTTTCCTGACAGATCACCAATGCATGATTCTGGAGAATACAGACCCATGTCTCATCTCTTCCATGGATTATGATTCCTTTGCTTCAGAACTCCAGTTAGATCCCTTCTATCTCCTCATTTTCATTTTAATCAATCTTCTATCTCCACAGACTTTCATTAGAAACATGTGCAGAGGCTGCTTTGCCTGGCTAGTCACTAATATTTTCAGAGCTTTCTAGTCTTGCCCTGAGATATCTTCTGCTAAGCTGGAGCACAGGCTGAAAGTGAGATAAGAGGAACAGCCAGGCATAGGCTCCCTGATCCTTTGTATGGAAACCCTCCCCCACTACTGTTGTCCCCCAAACGCTATTCTGCAACAGTACCTTGAAAATACAGGAAAACATTTGTATGCATTATTTTGTACTTTCCTGTAGTTTCTCACAAGAACCAGTCATGAGCAGATGACAGGATTGGCAGAGAGATCAAGAAATAAAATTATTTATTGAAGATTGTCCATTGAAAGAGTAATAACATAGTAATAGTGATAACCTGTCCAATTTCTCCTAGCTTCAGGCTCATGGCAAATACTAAATAGTACTGAATAGTGGAGTTTCCTCCTTAAACACAGGTTCAAGAAATAGCACTGCTTGCACAGAGTATTTTGAACACTTTGCTACATTTATTCTCTCTGTCTCTATCTGTGTGTGTGTGTGTGTGTGTGTGTGTGTGTGTGTGTGTGTGTAGGGTGGGACATGACATATCACCTGTGTGGCAGTCAAAAGACAGCTTTGGGGAACTGGTTTTCTCTTTCTATTCTGAGTGTCCCAGGGATCAATCCTGGGTCATCAAGCTGGGTAACAAGCACCCTTTCATTGATTACCACACAGGCATTTTTATAAGGAATCGTGAAGACCCTTGTCTGAAGTAGTCTTTGAATAAATTGAGTTTCTTCTGGGTAAGGCAATTTCCTCTCATCCAGCCCCAACCAGACGTGAGAAATCACTGAAAATGGCAGAAATATAGTGTCATTTTTCAAGATAAAGAAAAGAGATATTAACATGAAATTGGTTTAAATAAGGTAACTTTTGTAAAATATTAAGCACAGTACCAAACAATTGTAAGTGACCCATAAATACTAGTTCATGGTATTAATATTTTACAGTGTATGCTGATTGTTTAAGAAATAATATGCCTATCAACACAAATGTTATAAAACCTCATGGGCATATGACTTCCAAACCCCAAAGGACAAGGTTGGCCTGGCATACACAGAATGACTGCTTTTGGAGCTCAGCTCAGTGTTTATTCTCTTGGCAGCTTGGGGAAATTTGTTTGTCTAGTATAATTGTCAGATCTGGCTGCCACAGCAAAATATGAGAGCCTGTGGACTTATACAACAGAAATGTATGCTTTCACAGTTCCAGTGGCTAGCATCTTAGGCAGGAAGCTGACATATTTCTATTTTGATGAGGACTCTCTTCATGCCAAGAAGATAGTTGCATTTTGCCTGTGACTTCATGGGTAGATAAGAGAGAGATGGAGTGTGAGCCTCTAATCTCTCTTCCTTTGCATATATGAACCTTAACCTCACCACAATGACCCTATGCTACTGTCCTGATCTAGTTCTTCACACATATCTATAGCCCAATCTCTAAATAGATTTATCATTAAGCCTTAGGACTTTAATATATATGCATTTTAGGAGGAGATACAAACACCAAGTTAATAAGAATAGATTATTGGCTATTGTCTTATTAAAAATGACAACTGTGTAAGGTGACTCATGAGTGTGGACTGGAGGTTACTCACCCAGAGTGGGAGGCAGACAGTTAGGACCCCTATCATCTTCTGTCATCTGGGACACTGTATCCATGGACCTAGAAATGAGTCAGCCAGGCGGTCCATTTCCATGCCCTAGATCTCAGGTTCCATCTGGATAATGAGCTGCAAGGGCAATGGTTCTAAACTTTGCTTCTACTGAGTGTTGTGTTGCTATTAAATTAGGTTTTCCAAACAACTGATGTTTTACATAGTATGCAGAATTTCAGTAAAAAGAAAATTATTAAACCTAATTAAAGCCCTGAAAAATATACTTAGGACTAGATTTGATTATGCTATTATTTATCATAAATTATGAAACAGACATTCTAATATTTTCCATAGCTCTTCTGATAATTTTCACCAGAAACTACCTACCTCACATTAAAGTAGTTTAGTGCTGTCTAATTTCAGAAAATAACTAGCTACAAATTAAATTGAAAGTATTATTGAAAATAGGATAGTTTCAGCAAATTATTACATTATGTTCAGTAATAGCTCTAGCTTTGCCTTATTTTGAAAATAATAAAATTATTTAAAATGTTTTCAGTTGCCTCTTACCTAAGAATGAAATAAAAGCACAAAGATCAAAGAACAATGTACTCAGAACATTGTACTTGAAAAAAATAAAAAAAAGGTTTTTCTTATGCTCCTTAGCTATTGAGTAAGCAATGTAAACTGGCTTTCTGAAAGACCAATCCACTGTCATGAATATTAGTCATAAGTCTTTATCAATGATAACCTTTGTAGCAAGTACTCAAGACTAAAATTTAGCAGCTGTTAGGTTAAGATCTCAAACATAACCTTAAATTAAAAAAAAAAAATTCAAGAAACAAAGAAATCAGTTGTCTAATTAACATCTTCAAAGGTTCCTATTTTCGGTAGCAATACTCCTTGGATACCCAGGCATTAAACTGGTAAATTAATGAAGGAGGGTGGTGAATGCATCCTTTTAGTTTTGCTCCATATAATTTTCAACTACTAAAGTCTTCTAAAAGTATCTACCCAAGCATGGCTGGTGGGGAAAAAAAAAGGGAAAAGCTAAATAAAAAATACATTATGCAGCAGGACTCATTTGAATGATTTATTTTAAAATGTTACTGAAGAGAAGAAAGAAAAAATCTTTAGTACACAGAATCTATCTCTGAAATCCTTTGGGGAGATACAAATTTATTTTGCTCACATAATCTAGGCAATAAAATTATGGCATAATCATGGAAACGTTTTGTAAAATAATGCCTATGACTTGAGCAATGCAAATCATGAGGCAATTTCCAGATATCCATATTATTTGCATATTTAGAACAAGGCTACCTCTAAAAATCATTTATGGAAGGACTAAGATGTGTGCACCAATGAGGTAATGACACTAAGAGTTATTAAGGAATTATTCTGCCTTTCTTCTTACCATCTATAACACTGACAAACACAGCTCCACACAATGCTTTCCTCCTGTTTCCAGCACCCAACACAATGATTTTCCCTGGAGGCAGACAGGACACACAACTGCCTAGCTATTTGTCCTGGTAATGATGACCCAGAAATAGTGGTTCCATTTGTAGAAAAAAAAATATTGCATTAATGATAGCATACTTAGATTTGGGCTGCTGTATTTGAAGAGGTGGAAAATATATAAAATTAGTAGTAATCTAGAAGATTTCAATTATCATGAATCCTGGGGAAAAATGGCTCTCTAGAACCCTAGGATCTTATATTTAACTTATGATTACTGTTGTCACATCATTCTAAACATAGCCACCTAAACAACAAGGAATTAACTATTTTAGAGTTCTAAAAAGTTGATATAGTCTTACTGGCCTGGCATCCACAAGCTGTAGTAGTCCTGGAGACCAAGAAGAATTTTACAGCATCAATTACCTTGCCTTTTCATGGTTTTAGAAATCCCCTGTATGGCTTGATTCCTTCCTCCACTTCTATTTTTGGACCAGCAAATGCATCACTTTGGCCTCTGACTTCTGACTCATAGTTGGCTCCTGCTCCTGTTCTCTGGGCCCTTCTTTCTCTCTTGCCTTCTAAGGACCATTCTGCTTACTGTATGCCTGTCTGGATAGTTCATGGTAGTCTCCCCATTTTGAAAACCTTACTCACATTTTTTAAGTCTCTTTTGTCCTGTAGGTCAACATTCATAGACTGTAAGGATTAGAATGCACAACTATTTGGGGACCCATTATACTATCAATCATGGGCAGTCATGCAAAATATCATCATAAGTGGAAAAAGTAAGACTGCTGAATATAACTCAGCCCCAGATTTTTTGAACAAGAATTTCCTTTAAAGTAAAATAAACTTTATTGGCCATGCTTTTCCAGTATTTTTTAAGACAAAGTGTTTTGTTTACAAACTGCATGCATTTTACAAAAGAGACAATCTGCAGTGTATTGATTAATGTGCACTCATGACTGACCATGGCAGTCAAGACAAAGCATTTTTCAATCATTCTAAAATCAAATGCTCATAGACTATTATGCTATTTGTCATGTCTTTTCATTCTAGAAACTTCTTAAATAGAATTTAATTGATCTATCATTACAGGTTTTAAGAAATGTGTGCATATGTGTCTTGTGTCTATCTGGTTCCTTGCCCCCCTCTTTCTAGACCCTGCTTGAATTATTTGACTTCATTTTTCTGGGTTTTAGCTAACACTCTGACCTCTCCTGGGTTCCATGGGTATATCACCTTCTCTTACTTTGACTTTTGTTCTTATTTTATTTCATTTATAAAATAAAGTCTTTTTTTCAATCCATGTATTCCCTTGCTCTCTCTCCCTTCCTCCTCCCAGTCAGCCTTCAGCCTCCCTCTTCCTCATCACCCCATCCTCTCCCCAAAAAGGGCAAGAAGTCCCAAGGTGGATCAGCTCAGCATCCACTCCAGGCAGGTCTGATTTCCTCATCCCAGTGTCAAGACTAGGATAGGTGTTCCTCTGGAGGGAATGGGCTCTGAAGTGCGAGTCCATGCACAGAAACACAGTCTGATTCCTCCTTTCAAGGCTCCACACACTGCCCATGGCATTGGACAGTTGCTTATTCTTGGAGGGCCTAATTCCTTTTCTTGATGGTTCCCTAGTAGCTGTTGTTAATTCAGAGCTCCAGCCAGCCATCACTGGAGAAATTTTCCTCATAAGCCCTATCCCCTTGCTCATATAGACTCTCCTCCCCTGCTCTCAGCTGGCCCAGAAACTCAGCACAGTGCTCAGCCATGTGTCTCTGCCTCTACCTCTATTTATTATAATATATACACCTGCTTATAAGATTTCTGCATATAGTTTCTATAAATTTACTTAAATTCCCTTAAGAGATAAGAATATTATACTCTACATTCCAATCACCGAAAGTATTTGCTAATTCCCTTGATTATCTTTTCCTCCAATAAATTATTATTATCTACATATATATATGCAAAACTCTAGATAACAATATATATAGTACTGAACTTGAGCCCAGGGCTTTGTGCATGGTATAGAAGTTATCTACAAGTGAGCTACATCTCCAACACAGAATGTGTGTCTCAGAAAAATATTTCAGTGCATATTTGAGGTCTCTGAAATAGAATTATTGCTAATGCAATATTTTTTTATGTGATTCCTGTGTGCTTACTTTTATTTACAAGACATGTTTGTAAGATTAACCACAAGTTTTGGCTTTTAAGAATATGTTTCCAGCCAGATTTTGATTGATATCTTAAAGAGAAAACTAGCTTTGTGGTGATTGTTTTTTTATTCTAAGTTTAACAAATTATCTATAAAACCATCTCAGACATATAATGGTGAACAAAGCCCTAGAAACTGAGCATTAGATCAAGTGAAAATGGTACTTTGAGCTTCAGCAGGGATCATAACTCTGAACAAGTTGGCAAACACAAATAGAAGCATTTCATTTGGAATCTTACCGAAGAGGAGGAGGAGAAAACTACTAGACCTGAGTCCTAGCTCTAGCTGGTGTCTTAGAAGTTTTACCTATGGTCTGAGTTAGCACAGTCTGGGAGGCTCCTAAATATAAAAACTTGAAAATTCTCCCAGATTAACCTAAAGATGGCTTGGCTATTCAATAAGAAAAAAAGTACCAGAGGTTAATATAACTCAATGGAAAAGAGAAAAATTATTGTAAATGAATGAAGACTGACAAAAGTTCTTATAGAGAGATGTAGTTAATAGTCCCAGATGCACAGAGGAGGATGACTTCAAATGGAGGTGAAGGATTTATTTTAAACAGCTCACTATCAACAGAAGGATCTATCTGCTGTTGTACATCTGTTATTATCTGGGCTAATCATTTCACACTTGGGTAAAGCAAGCTTTGATCATAGTTATGCAACAAATTATGGGACAATATGACTAATGCTGTTCTTCCCAAACCTTCATATACATCAAAAACCACTTACAAGAAAGAGATCCTTAACTGTATACAAACAAATCAGTAGTGGGTTTTGAGTAACTATTATTGATAAGTTTATATGCATAATAAAGTCTATTTTATGGTTAAAATCATTTGGAGCTTGTCTGTAAAAGAATGCAACCTAAAGAACATGTTTTCTGATGCCAGATAGTCAGGGGGTTGAATTTTGTTGGCAGACATTAGCTATATAAACAGAACATGCTGTTTAATTGGTGTCGTTTTAGCTTTCATCATGTGTGAAATAGAAATGATGTTGGTCTCACTACATCCTTATGAAGATTAAATGTGTTCTTGGGTTTAAAATGTGTTTAAATGTTTTGTACAGCATCAGCTTTCCATTTTCTCTATCACTTTTAGTCATTCTTTGGGAGAAAATAATGGATATGAGATGTATATTTTAAACTGTAGAAAAGGAAAAACAAAAGAAAATAATCAATAAGGATCACAAGAGCCAAAGGAGTTGGGTACATCATGCTAATGCATTTGTGGACAAGAGAATACACAATTGCTCTGTGGAGAAGAGAACTATGCTCTCACTAGGACATAGTCACATGCTTAAGTACTTCTATAGTCTCCTTTCATGGCATGGGTGTGGGTGAAGATATATACAGTTCTGCATGCTCAAACCTGGCAGCAGAAGCCTCTGGAATGTAAAGGCTTAAAGCTGTGATTCTAAGAAGACAAGAAGAGAATACACCCCTACCAATATTCAAATGATATAGACTGCTGAGACTTGATTTTCTGGCTGCTTGATTTCTTCTGATGTCTAGCAATCTTTCTGCTGAACTAGAGAAAAATCTAGAAATAGCTTGTGCACATTGTTTTGGCTTTGTTTTTGCTATGTAGGCCTTGAATATGAGAGTGCAAAGATGCTAAACAAGAATTTTACCACTAAGATACACCCTAGTTCTCTCTTTTGATTCTTTTAGTAAGCTGAACACACACACACACACAAACACACACACACACACACAAACACACACACACACACACACACTATTTACTTGTTATAGGTCTACAGCACAATTTAAAAGCCGTGAAACATTGCCTCCTGAAATAATTTACTAAGCCTAAAATTATTACAAATGCATACAGTTTAAGCATGTTAGTGTGATTGTTGATAATTCCCAACATTGTAAAGAGACCCTGTAAAAAAAAATACAAGACCAGGCCTGTCAACATCCAATCATGGATTAGACAGAAATTTATGGGTACCTAGCCTACCTCACTGCACTATCGGCAGTTAACAGGTGAGTTCTAAGGAAGGCATAGTTATTTCCTTCATGTGTATACCCACCTGGTTCCAACTTTATGACCACACAGGTGGTCTTGGTTAAAATTAACGGGTCACAAAACAAACCAAAAATAACAAGAATAAATGTGGGAAGGGTTCTGTTGGGAGGAGATGAGAATTACAGGAGTGGGAGGAAGATAAAAACAGAGAAAGATATTAAAGTAAATAGAATTCACCATACACATGTATGAAATTGTCAAAGAACAGATTTAATCAATAAGAAAATAAAATAACAATGTCTGAATACAAATTTCAATTATCGATTCCTCTTGTTTTTTATGGAATAAAGAAAGCCCTTTGTCATAATTTGATCAGTATGTTTACCGTTGGTGGTTTATCATGTTGGCAGCATGATGTAGGAGGATTTTAGTGTTCTCATTCATAAATGTGTTCAGCAATGCTCCTCTGAGTCCTTTGGGCAATCACAAAGTATTCTGCAGATGCACAAAGGGAAAACAAGCAAGCTATTAGTGTTCAGAGCTATTGGCCACGTACATCTTTCACACACCAGTGGAAGAATAGATTTCTTAGCACTAGAAAGGACAAGATTACTTGAATGTTATAGATTTATGATTATGTTAAAACTTCAAATTTCACTGAAAACTTGTGTAATGAAAGATTTTTGCAAATGCAGGATCTTCATGCTTTAAGAACAACTTTTATTTTCTTTTCCCTGTTGCTCTTTATAATGACCCTATTCTAGAACATTCCATGGTATTGAGTTTTGAAATGGCAGTAAATGAAGGAGCACCTCAAAAATCAATTCAATCAATTTCCATTCATGCAAATGCATTAACTTTTTCATGGGTGGGTGTTCTTCCTTCCAAATGGATTAGAGTCTGACTAAAGACCAATCTAGTAGAATCTGCTCAATCCCACTTTCCTCTACATATACAATATCACAACAAACATATCCTAAGATACTCACATGTGCACACAATCTTTCTTGTAATTTGTTTACTTAAAAATTGTAAGCATATCATATCTAGAATGAATTATAATAATGATCAACTCTAAATATAACTAATAAAAGTCTAAGCTATGGAACAAGAGAACGTAAAAATCTAAGGTATTTTTAGGGCTGGGGAGATAGTTCAGTCTGTAAAGAGCTGTGCAGTCATGAAGACCTGTTCATATAAAAGCCAGCATGGATATGGGCTTCTGAAACAGTAAGAACGGAAGAGGCAGAGATAGGTAGAGTCATAGAGATTCTGACCAGCCAGCCTGGCCAATCAATGTGCTTTGGTTTCAGCAATAAACTTTGCAATATTAAAACATGTTAAAAGACACCCAGTGTGACCTCTGTCTTAAATACACAGACAGAGAGACAGAAACAGAGATAGACAGAAACAGAGACAGACAGAGACAGAGAGAGAAAGAGAGAGACAGATAGAGAGAATTTTCTTGTAAAGGCATAGTTCTTGTACCGAATTGTAGTTATATCAAGAGTCTCAGTATTTTTTTATAATAATTTAAGACTCTGGCAATTCATTTTATATCTTTATTATTCATTATTATATTCCAATGACCTCAAACTTTTTTATCCTATTCTTTCTGCTAAGCAGCAAGCCTGCTTATTGAATCAACTTCCTCATTATCTCAGCTGAGGGTTTCCATAGTCACTTCCATGTCAACATCTCATTCCATTTGTCATTTTCTTCTTAGGGGACTGATACCAATTTTATTACTTAATTAGCGGTATTAACACTCACCCTGAAAGCTAATATCAACATCTTGGAGGTACATGGACATATGCTAGCTCATTTTACCCAGACCTATTCTACATCTTTACATTAGATGGATTGTCAAGACTTGTGCATTCTATCTCTGTAGAGACCTCTTATTCTGTCTCTTCTTTTTCACTTGCATGTCAGCTATTTAAGTCTGGGCTTTCATGAGTTCCCCTCTGGATCCCTCAGCAGAGTTATAATAAATTACTGTATTGTTATCCTGTTTACGCATCATTTTCTTCACATGCTTTCATTGTAATCTTGGAAAATAATAATCTACCCCTATTACACCATTTTGCTCTTCTTAAAAGTCTTTGACTTATGTTGGAAAGATGCCTCAGTGATTAAAAGCAGCTCCTGTTCTCACATAAGAACAACATTCAGTTTCCTGCACCATATCAACTATTCACTACCATCTATAACTCCATTTCCAGGAGATCTGATACCTTCTTCTTGCCTCCAAGATTACTGCATTCACATCTTACAAATTAACTCTCACACATACACACACAAATAAATAAATAAATACAATCTTTGAAAATCCTTGCTACTTTCTAATATATTTAATGTAGAAATCTTTGGGACAAAATAAAACCTGTATTAATAGGTTTTGATAAAAATAAGTAGGCAAAAGGACCAGATTTTCCCGTATACAAAATTCTAGGTTCTCGTGTAGTTAGGTTGACTCTCAAAATTGTACTGTATAGACCTCCTATACATTAAAGATAAAAGGGCTGCAAAAATAAGGGAAGTATCACCTTTTATAATAGCTGCAAATAGCATTAAATACCATGGAGTAACTATAACCAAGGAAGTAACAGATTTATTTGACAAAAACTTTAAATCACTGAAGAAAGAAATTGAAGAGGATATCAGAAAATGGAAAGATCTCCCATATTCCTGGATAGGTAGGATCAACATAGTAAAAATGGCTGAAAGGCACTTGAAAAAGTGTTCAACTTCTGTAGCCATCAGAAAATGCAAATCAAAACAACTTTGAGATACCACCTGACATCTGTTAGACTGGCTAAGATAAAAGACACTAATGATAGCCTATGCTAGAGAGGGTGCATAGCACGGGGAATACTCCTCCATTGTTGGTGGGAGTGTAAGCTTGTTCAGCCACTCTGGAATGCACTATGGTGGTTTCTCAGAAAACTGGGAATCAATCGCCCCAAGGACCCAACAATACCACTTCTGGGTGTATACCCTAAAGATGCACATTCCCACTCCAAAGGCATTAGCTCAACTATGTTCATAGCAGCATTATTTGTAATAGCAAGAACCTGGAAACAACCTAAATGCCCCTCAACTGAAGAATGGATTAACGAACTGTGGTACATCTACACAATGGAGTACTACTCAACAGTAAGAAAAAATGATATCCTAATATTTGCAGGCAAATGTATGGATTTGGAGAATATCCTCCTGAGCAAGGTCTCACAAACCCAGAAAGATAAGGAGGGGATGTACTCACTCATTAGTGGACTCTAAACAAAAAAGCAAAAAGCAAAGCCTGTCCAAGCTGCAAACCACAACGAATGAACAGCTTGTGATCTGAAACACCTTTGACTGGCACCTTGGATCCCAATCCCTCTGGAGGAACACCTGACTCAGTCTTGATGTTGGGGTGAGGAAACTGGATCTGCCAGGAGTGGATGTTGAACTATGCCATATTGGAACATTGGGACCTTGGGACCTCCTGCCCTTGCTAGGTAGGAGATGGGGAGATGTGGAGAAGAGAGAGTGACTGGAGGGGGCAGAAGGAAGAAGGGACCTTGAACAAGGATATACATGGATAGAAAATGTGACTTTGTTCATAATATTAAGAAGAAGTCTAAAAAATGGCAATCTTACCAAAAGCATTCAACAGATTAAATGCAATTTCCATCAAAATCCCAACACAATTATTTACAGACATTGAAATAACAATACTCAATTTCATTTAGAATAACAGGAAAGCCAGGATTGCCAAAAAATTTTTGCTCAACAAAAGAACCTCAGGAGGCATCAGCATTCCTGACTTTAAGCTATACTATATAGAGCTACAGTAATAAAAACAGTTTGTTACTGGCATAAAAACAGACTTGTGGATCAATAGAATCAAACTGAAGTTCCCAAAATTAACCCAAAAACCTATGAACCCCTGAACTTTGACAAAGAGGCCGAAAATATTCAATGGAAAAAGATAGTATCTTTAACAAATGGTGTTGGCATAGCTGGATGGGAGTGTGTAGAAAAATGCAAATAGATCCAACAAAACTCAAATCCATGTGGATCAAAGACCTCAACATAAACCCAGATACACTGAACGTGATAGAAAAGAAAGTGGGAAATACCTTCCAATGCATTGGCACAGGTGACCACTTCCTAAATATAACACCAGTGGTACAGACACTAAGAACAACAATCAATTAGTGGGACCTCCTGAAACTGAGAAGCTTCTGTAAAGACAAGGACACAGTCAATAAGATGAAACGACAGCCTACAGAATGGGAAAAGATTTTCACAAACCCTACAAATGACAGAGGACTGACCTCTAAAATATATGGAGAACTCAAGAAACTAGAGCCCAAAAGCTTGAATAACCTAATCAAAAAAAGGGAATTCTCAGCAGAATAATCACAAATGTCTGTAAAGCACTTGAAAAAGTGCTCAACATCTTTAGCCATCAGAGAAATGCAAATCAAAACAACTTTGAGATACTGCCTTACACCTGTCAGAATGGCTAAGATTAAAAACACAGATGACAGCCTATGCTGGAGAAAGATCTGAAGCAAGGGGATTACTCCTCCATTGTTGTTGGTAGTGTAAGCTTGTTCAGCAACTTTGGAATGCAGTATGGCAGTTTCTCAGAAAATTGGTAATCAATCTCCCCAAGGATCCAGCAATACCACTATTGGGCATATACCCTAAAGATGCATATTCACACTCAAAAAGCACTAGCTCATCTATATTCATAGCAGTATTATTTGTAATAGCAAGAACCTCTAAACAACCTGATGCCCCTCCACTGAAGGATGGATTAACAAACTGAGGTACATCTACACAATGGAGTACTATTTAGCAGTAAGAAAAAAATATATCCTAAAATTTGCAGGCAAGTGGTTAGATTTGGAGTATATCATCCTGAGTGAAGTATCACAAACCCAGAAATATAACCAAGAGATGTACTCACTCATTAGTGGACTTTAAACAAAAAGCAAAGCATACCCAAAGCTGCAAACCACAACCATTGAACATCTTGGGATCTGAAGCATCTTGGAGTGGCACCTTGAAACCCATTTCCTGCAGAGGAACACCTGACCCATTCTTGATGTTGGGATGAGGAAACAGATCTTCCTAGAGTGGATGCTGAACTAAGCCATCTTGGAACCTTGGAACCTCCTGCCCTTGCTGGGGAGAAGTAAGGAGATGGGGAGAAGAGATAGTGACTGGGAGGGGCAGGAGGGGGAAGGGAGTTTTAACAAATGGATACATGGATAAAAGAAATGAGACTTTATTTAAAATAAAAATAAATAAAAATAAAACATTGTACTACAATGGATGGCAATTCTCTACCTCCCATTCCTATTGCCAGAGCTCCCCTGTCTTTCTACCACTTTATATTCTCTAATACTTCCATCTCTTTGCTTCCCTGCTTATTACAGATCACATAGAAGAAGTAGTTCACCTAATTCATGATAATAAAAAAAGAAACTGTCAATTCACAGGGATACTGTAGAGACAGGATACTGTGACTCAAGGCTAATGGTGGAGAGATGCATTCATGTAGATTTCAGAGAATACTTTTGACCATGCTGAGATGTTCATCTCATCATTCTTTTCAGTAATCATACAACTCAGATTAGTACTGTAAAGAAGACAGGATAATATAATGGCTTTTACTGTGTGTCTATTGAGAGTGCTTATCTCTTGACATTTCAGACTACACCCAACACTTTTAAGTCAGCATAGATCCTCTGACTATTCCCACATGTGTGCTAATACAACTCAAAGGGATCTAACTGTACTCACACCGCCTCAGTAGACAAGGACATAGAGATCATAGTGTCGATGTGCATTTAAGACAGAGGAGAAAAGGCAGGAAATGTCTATGCTGTTTCCAAATGTTACATTTTGTAGCCCTCATTCTAATTCACAAGATAGGTGCTATTAATAATGCCTATGGTAGAGTTATGGAAGTGGAGGTTTTTACAACATTAAATACATTGGAAAAGAATATTAGAAGTGGTCATTGAAAGAGTGCGGATGTGGATCTGGCTAGCCTGTTTCAAGGAGCTCTGATTTTACCTGCTGTGCATTGATAATGTGCACTAAATCCAATTGTCACAACAAAGGACAATGCGGCCACCAGATAGAACTTATTAGCATCTTGGTAATCAAAATAATTCTAAGCATACTTACATTTAATGTAGTTTAACATAGCTTGAGTTTGAAACTATTGATCAAAACTCAGCCAAGAAGCTAAAAGAGAATAAGCATATGCTATATGTACACATAGGTCAATTTCTCAGCGTTGACCCTACTGATGTTTTGAGCATGAGAATTCTTTCTTGCGGGGAGGGAGATGCCCTGTACACTACGATGTTTAGCATCTTTTTCCTTTTCTTTCTAGATTTTCCTTCTAGAGTGTAGGTAGATCTTTTCCCTACCTATGACAATTCACAATGTCTATAGCTGTTATCAAGTAACTCCTTTAGATTAGGGTAGAAATAGTATCACTAATCAAGTACTGACCATAAAGAATAAAAGACATGATTTTTAAAATATATATACGTATATATGTGTGTATTGGATATAAATATCTGAGTGCAAGTGCCTGTAGCGGCCAGGGAGGGCACTGGATTCTTTGGAGCTGGAGTTACAAGTGGTTGTGTGCTGCCCAATGTAGCAGTTGTGCATGTCTCAGAACTGAACTCATGTCCTCTACAAAAGGAGCATACTACACATTCTTAATCAATGAACAATCTCTATCCACAGCAGGACTGGTCTTAATATATAATTTTATCACTCAGTTTTCTGTTACTGTAACTAATATTTGAGGTGAGTAATTTGCAAAAAAAAAAAGTTATTAAAATTTTAGTTAGGCTTTGGAGACTGAAAGTCCAAACAACATGTCACTAGAGCTCCTGTGGAAAGAGTTAATAAGGTAGATAGTATCAGGGCCATGAAAATAATTCCCATGGAGATTCAGGAATCCAGAGAATGATCAAGAGGCCAGGTTACTCTTTGTTTTTATCACAATTTAGTCTTGAGAGGACAACTAACTCATTATAAGTTACCATGATCAATCTTATTTGAAGATAGTATCCCTGAGGATGTTCCTATGGAGCTCCACCTGTTAAGGATTCCATCACCTCTCATATACCACATTAAGAAACAAGCTCCCAGCACACAAACCCTGTGGGGGACATATCTGAACCACAGAAGTGACACACTGAGCTGCTTTTCAATGTGTCCTTTCCTATAATTAAAGAGTAGTCTAGTCTTCATATTTATAAGGAAAACTTATCAAGAAATATAAACAATTGTATTATAAACTCATTTTTTTTTTACATTATCTGCCATGTTTGTGAGTAGGAATTTTCAGGAGCAGATTTTCTCTTCAATTGTTTAGCCATTGATGGGAATCAAAGAGGAGTATAATAGAATCATATTCACTGAGCAACAAAGACTAATATAAAGAGAAATATAAAACAAATCCTCAAGGCAAAAGAAACAAAGGACAAGGCACGGTAGGTTAATAACATTTCATTTATTCTGTTTTATTAATTCATTCAATTATGTAATTATAATTTTTTCTAGGAGCTAGTAAGTGTCTACACTATTTTCAGGCATTCTATTATGTTACCCTTCTTATAACTCAGTGAGCTAAGTGCTATTAATATTTCTACAGTGGTGGAATTACAGAAACAGAGGCTTAAAAGGGATAAAAAAAAAAGAAGAAAATTGTAGAAGTAGTAATTGACAGAGCCAGCTAGCTTGTGTACAGGACCTCTGTTCTTATCAATTTCTTTAATGATGTGCACTGAATGGAACTGTCACCCTGCTACCCTCAGCTTCTGTGTTTAAATCCCCTGCTGTGACTGATGTATATCTAAACTATCCTAGAGTATTGCCTGGAATGCATACTCTGAGATGGGTCTTTATATGAAATCTACTCGAGTGAACTTCTGTTATTGATACTCATGGGGTAGAAAGGCAGTAAGTCAAGCAATCAGAATAATTGGGAAAGATCATAATACTATTGCATGACTTTTTCTTGGCATACAAAAACATGTATCTATTTACTCCAGACAGGGCATTGACAACAGATAATATAAACAATTCCACTCATAGCTTCGTAAGCTAGTAAATTTACTGGAGTTACTTGAAGAATTATTAGTGAAGGTTTTCTGAAAGAAGCACTGGTGAGTGATAGACAACTGAAATCAAAAAATCCCAAAATAATTGAAAGGCAACTTGGCTAGTCCTAGAATCTCCTCTTCTAGTAATTATTAAGGCGTATACATCCTCTGAGTGGGGGGCCTGTGAATGTTGTTAGTTTCAGGGGCTTCCTGAGATTTGTGAGTTTTATTTATTTCCTTGTGCTTAAGGGAATGTTTCTTCTTAGAGGAACAGCTACACAACAGATGAATTTTTCAAAAAAGTCTCAGCTGGTTCTATTTGAAGCAAGGATGACCCTTCAGAATGCCTGAATCTCCCTTCAGTTTTTTAGTTGAATTTTTTAAAATTATGTATGAATTCCAAGACATGTCATTTAGGTAGGGCAGCTCTTTGCAGACCATAGTAATGATTAGAGAGAGCTTTGGCTGAAAGCCATCAACTAAAAGGTCAAGTTCAATAAAATTTTTCTCTCTGCATTTCCCTGGTCACTAGGAAAGAGAATAACATATTATTTGTACAGAGTTGTGAGCAAATGGAAGCCTCTCATGGTGAGAAGAGATGAAACAGTCATTTTCAATGTCTCTGCTACTCATCTGGCTTTATAAATATCACAGCATACTTTAGGCATGTCACATCATTGTCCATCCTCACATATGAGCTGGAAAAGGTGGAACTGTGGAGTCCACTGTTATGAAGGATCCTACATGTCCATGACCCTGGCCAAGGCAGCATCTTCTGAAGCTGAGAAGGCTTATCTTAGCTATAAGGGTGAAAGCTCACCTGACCCCTGTAGATTCTGTCCATGAAGAATCTTAACAAAACATCAATTTGCTGACCTGGATTTTAACTCTAAGAGTTGAAGGGAATTCTGTCAAAACTGACATTGTTTTAGAATTTTGCAAATTCTCTCTCTGTCATTGACTTGGTGACTCAACACATTATAATCATGATGTGCTGTCATCTTTAGCACATAACTCAGATGTCCTGGACATGCTCTTCCACACATAATTCCTCAGAAGTGTAATTGTTTTTATAGAGAAAACCTGGTGGTTTTTTTGTGGTCTAGCTGACCTAAGTCTAAAACTTTCTTATTTATTAGTAGGAACTCCATAATGATGACTTAGTCTCCACAATTTTCCTATTAGAAAAATGAGAGAGAACAGTCTGTCAGTGGAGGCTGTTTGGGGTACTGGTAGGAATTATTACTTAGAGGAGTTAGATATGAACTAATCAGGGATTGGTTCTAAAGCTTTCCTTGTAAATGTAGAGAATAAAGGTCAGGATAAGGAATGCAAGAGAGGCATGGAGACAGCCAAGTTCATCAGTCATTTATTTGTTTAAAAGGAAAATTACTAATTAGAAATTTACAACCTGTTTCTCAACATGTTCGACTGGCATCTCAGTGGGTATGTCAAAATTGAGAAAAGGATTTCACTTGGGAATAGTGTCACTATTCCAGTAGTGTGCTGGGTTAGCTTTAGCTGGCAACTTAATATAGCCTGAAATGACCAGGGAAGAGAAAATCAGCTGAAGAATGGAAACTAGATCATGTTGGAATATGAATGTGTCTGGAGGATTGTGCTGTTAATTGATGGAGAAAGACCCAGACAAAGATGAGTGAAACCATTCTCTAGGTTGGCCTCTGGACTATATAAAAATTATGAAATAAATCTGAGCATCATTAGTAGCGAGCAAACATATAGCGTAGATACATCTGTTTCTTTCTGCTCTTACCTATGAATATAAAGTGACATATTTCAAGTTCCTACCTTGATGTCTTTACTATCATGGACTATAACCTGAAATTGTGAGCTAAAATAAACCCTTTCCTAACCTTGCCTTTTGTCAAGGTGTTTTATCATGGAAGAAATGAAACCAGAAAATTACCTACTAGGTGTTGAACTACAAAGGATGATTGCTGCTCTATTACTTTGTAGAATCCATTGGTCTCAAAAAGATTCTTGAACCCTCCATTTCCTGCTTCAGCAGAGCCTACAGATGGCAGACATGCAGAACTTGACACCAGAGGAAAAAAAATATGGACAGCAGCCAAAGCCAGAGATTTCCAAAAAGACATGCTTTCTGAGGCCATAGCTAATAAAGGCCATGAGCCACTGTCTTTATTTGCACACACTAGGAAACCTCACCAGCTTTGTTTAAAGGTTCAGAGCATCCACAGCAGCCCTACACCATGAACCAATAAACTCAGAATTTTTCTGGTCCCCTAGAAAAGCAAACCACAAAAGAAGACATAATTCTAGTTCATGTATTGTGAATTTTTGTCCCAAAAGTCATTTTCAGGCAAATCAACACACTATAACATTCACCTAGATATATTTATTCTTATTGTAATTATTGATATTCTTTCCTAAGTTTTCACTTTTTTCAAATGGAAAGTTTGTTCATTTTGTTACTGCTCAGTTCTCTTTGTTTATGTAAAAATCTAAGTTCTATTTTTCCTTTTCAGGTTATTTTTTTGACAAATTCTTAGTTTATAATATAGGTTGTCTGAGAACCATGTATCCCAACATAATTCAAATTCACAATGTTCCTGCTTCAAATTCATAAATGTTGGGATAACAGGAATGCATTACTGTACCTAGCAAAATTTATGTTTGTTTGTTTGTTTGTTTATTAGTGCTTTTATTGTTACAAGTTTTGTCTAGTGTTTTCTTACTGGCCCATCTCCCTAGTCCCAAATTACCATTCTCAAGCAAAGGGGTTTAGAGATAGGGTTTTCAAGCATTTATAAGAAAAAGAATGTTTTTCTAAAAGGAAGAGGATTGGACAGAATACAGAAAATAGACTGACTCTCAGTCTTAGATGCTTTTGTGAGCTGCATGAAAGCCTCGTTGGTTCCCTGAATTATTTCTGGGAACATTTTATCTTGTCCAGTTTACCTTCAGAAATTTCACACTTGAAATTTATCGTGATTAAGAGGGACAGGGATTCAGTCCATGTTTCTTTCTGTCTCTTGATATTTTCTTTGCATTTCATTAGATTGGTAAAGACAACTGTTATTTTGTGTAAAAGGAGCCATGCTGTGCTTTGTAGAGAAGGTGTGTAAGAATATTGTTTGTTCTCAGTCACAATACGCTTTTTATGGGATGGCATAAATTGCCCTGTCTGAATATGGAGTAAAGAAAAAGAAATGGCTTTATTGCATAATTTATCTCTTCTGAACGTGCCCTCAAAGTGACTGTATTGCTGCAGCCAGTAAGCAAATGATTGCTTTCCTCTGATTCTTGTCATACTTTGGATCATTAAGCAATTCACTGGGCATTTATTTGCTCTGGGCAATAGAATATCATGAGAACATCTTGGTTCCATTTATACAAACGTGAGAGCATGTAACCACCTCACTGAGAAGGAACAATTCAGGAGGCAGATGTAAACACCACTAAATGTTCTGCTGTTGGCTAGTGATTGGCATACATCTAATTGGGATGTTAACAATACATGCCTGTATTGTGTGGTATGTGGTTAGTCACAATGCTGTCAACTGTGTGATCAGGTGGAAAGCAACATGTTGAGTTTCAAATCACTCAGAACCTTTAAAATTTATCATTTTAAATCCCCCCTTTTCATTCTGTCTTTAAATATATATAAAACCTACAGTATAAATGTATGCCTCCTATCTTAGACCCCAATTCTTATAAAGTTAAACATTATTAAGTGTTTATAAACTTAGGTAAAATGGCTCAGGGAGGAAAAGACACTTGCTGCTAAGCCTGATGCGCTAAATTCAATCCCAGGAATTCACAGCTGGAAGGAACAAACCACCTCCTTCAATTTTTCTGACCTCTACACATAACCAAAACATATGCATGACCCCCCCACACACACATGCTTACACATATACCCATGCACAGACATGCACATGCACACACACGCCCTCAAACAGTAAAATTAATAGTTTTTTTAAAGCACATGAACTTGAATTTATATATCTTTTTTTGCTTTAATGTCATTTATCTTTATGTGTTTATCAGTTAAGAAAAACAAAGGAAATTTTAGTCTGTAATAAATAAGGTAAGTACTTTTCAAATTTTGAGTTGGTAGGAGAGTCTCTAAATACAATCTTAAATTGGAACCAAAAAGAAACACAGTTAGGTGCTTTGAACATGTACAACCTAAAATGATATGTATGAGAAAATTATATACATGCAAAAGATATTTATAATTTATATTAGACAAATGGTTAATATTCTTAAAGGATAGTGAATGGGTTATTATAAAAATCATATGAAACAGAGTAAAAGCTACTGAAAATGTGGCTCAGCTGGTAGAGTGCTTTCCTAGCATGTATGGAGCCCTAGACTCCATTACTGCACCATGTAAAACTGAATGTGGTAATTCATGCCTTTAATTTCTACAGTCAGCAGATAGAGGCAAGACAATCAAATCTTCCAATGTATAGCAAATTTGAGGCCAGCCTTGACTATCTGATGTTTGATTTAAACAAACAAAAGAGTAAAGTATATAAGAAAAAAGCAAACTTCAAATGCCCACAAACCCATAAAAATGGGTGCTGCTTAGCCAGCCAGGAAGGGTATAGAAGTGGGTCAATGAAATACAGGATCAAGCTCCTTAGATTGACACATATAGACAGGTAACAGGGGACATCATTGAATACCACTGATCTCAGATCTGTCTTGACCATGGTCAATGAATGATCTGATATTATGGTTACAATTATTTCATCCCATCTCACTGATGTTGCTTGCAATCCCTGAAAGCTTTGTTCTGACTCAGCAGAGTTCATTCTCAGAGGGGTGGGAATGGGGTACTAAGGAACATTCTTTTCTTTGATAGTATCTCCAAATGTTCATGTTCATGAGTTCTTTTTGGAAACACACCTGTTGATGGAGATGTGCAGAAAAGGAGACACAAAATGATATATACCACTAATTATTTCAACTGCTCACTGAGTACAATCTCTAGGCATAATCCTTTCCATGCCCAAATAATCTGGTCAGAAGCATGCAACTGTCAATGTCACTGAGAAACTATGACAACTTTTGACCACAAACTTCAATGTATGTTTTTGTGTTATTCTGCTGGTACTGAGGATTGAACACAGGGCTTCACACATGCCAGTCAAGTGCTCTTCCACTGAGCTATACCAGGGCTCTACCACAGGTCCTATTTAAGCCTTTAAAGATCTCTTAATACGTATTCTATTGCTACTAACTGTCTTCATTCAACTGCCATGGTTTCCCACACGGTCGGGGCATTCTGAAACACTACTACTCTCTGCCATGAAAAGCATGATTCTACTTATCACAGTCTAGGGTCACACAATTGGAAGAACTACTCACTATATTATGATTGTTTCAGACAGAGGGGGCAAATCTTTCTGTCAACTTCTCTGCTACTCAAATGTTCAAAGCTATAATTAACAAGGAAGAAAGAATGCAGAGAAAATGTGTTTCAAAGATAAATCTAGTCATTGAGCAGTTTGCCCTGCCTTATAATTTTCTCATTTCTATAGCAACTGCCAAGTTCATGTCTGCCTGGAAATTTGGGACAGAAGAAATTACTAAAGAGAATTTTCAAATGACCCTAGAACTGGCTATAAACCAAAAGGAAAAAAAAAGAAAATTATTAGACATTTAAAGATTTATTGTGACATGTCCGAAATGTCAGAAAGATCACATAATACTTGTATTTACCGTTTCTGAAGAATCTGTCCTACCATTGAGGCCTAGAACTAAGTTCAAAAGCCATCACAGAGTTATGGAGCTTTGTTTGTAGATGGACAGTCCCAAATGGGCAGGGTCCAACTCGCTCTCTTCATTTCACATGAGAATCACAAGTAGGCTGCTGAGACACAAAACCCAGAGTGCAGCCACACACACTTTATTCTGCACCACATCCATTCCACACTGCCAGATCCAGGGCCCCTATACATTTGAACTCATTGGTACAGTATGTTCACTGGACTCACTATTTCTATTTCTTCTCCCCAGACAGGCTGTATCAAAAAATATTTAAACCAAGCATTGTTTTATAAGACTATAATCTCACTGCCAGGCTTGCTGAGACAGGAGGATTGTGAGTTGGAGGCCAATGTGATGAGAGCCATATCAAAAGGGGGGTTAGAAAAGAAAAATTAATACCTTTAAAAAGGTGTAAGATGTACTTATTTATTTTCTTTTTTATTATTTTTTATTATGAATAAAGTCATATTTTTTATCCATGTATGCCCTTGTTCAAATTCCCTTCCCCTTCCTGCACCTCCCAGTCACATTCTCTTCTCCCATCATGTTATCTCCTCCCCATCAAGGGCAGAAGGGCCAAGGTCCCAAAGTCCCAGTGTGGCTTAGTTCAGCATCCACTCCAGGCAGATCCGCAGATCCACTTTCCTCATGCCAACATCAAGACTGGGTCAGGTGTTCCTCCAGAAGGAGTGGACTCCAAGGTGCCAGAATGTGTATGTGTGGGGGGCGGCTTGACAGAGGCCAGAAGAGGACATCCAGATCCTCTACAGTGGAAGTTACAGATGGCTGGTGCTGGAAACTGAACTACAATCCTCTCTTGACCACTGAGGCGTTCCTCATGTCCTCACAAAACAGTCTTGAAAGCCTAAATGGAATCATATCATCTCATGTCTAAATTCAGTCAGTGACTTCTCTCTATGACAGCAGCCCCTTCTAGACCTTCTAAATTTCTCTTGCTTCCCTCTGTCCCCCCTCCCCCCAGGCACATCACCTTCCTTATTACCTTAAACATGAGCACAGTTTTCTCCTACCTTAGTGGTTTTACACTTTTGTTTCTCTTGGACCAGAATTCAATCTCTGTAGAACTTGTTTTATCATTGAAGTTCTTAATCAGATTTATGTCCTATAAAAGAGGGTTCCTCACTGTCTCATCACTATCCCAACTAAACAATAATCTCCGTTTCACATTGTTCTGCTTCCTTTCCTTCTTGTACTGGTCACTGCTGAACTGGTATTGCTTGGTTGTTTATTCAAATATTCATGTGTGCTCTCTGGACACACTCTGATACATTTCATTTCTATCAGGTGTCTAGGATTTACTTGTTGCTCAAGAAATATTTATTGGTGAAATTAACCTCTTAAATTTAACCTACATGAAAATAAAAAATTATAAAGTTTACATATATAAACAAATGTCTTATTGCCATCAAAAAACATAAAAAGGAAACATTCTCAGTTGTATCTAATGCTGTGGGAAAAGACACTATATATATATATATATATACACATATATATGTATATTTATTAAAAGTTTAACGTACCCACCACTGTTTCCAGTCATCATCCAGCTCTGTCTACCCATCCATTCCTCAGAGAGTGTAAGGACTTTCAGGGTGAGTGACCAAACCCCCCTCCAACATCAAAGCCAAACAAGGTGTTCCTCTGTAGGGAATTGGCTCTAACAAGCCAATTTGTACACTAGGAATAAGTTCTGGTCCCACTGCCAGAGGCCTCACAAACTGTTCACGCCATTCAACTGTCATCAACATTCAGAGGGCCCAGCTCAGACCCATGAAGGTTCCCCATCTGTCAGTTCAGAGTCAATGAGTTCAGAAGACACTTCTTTCTCTTTCTCTTTCTTTCTTCCTTTCTTCCTTCCTTTCTCTTTCTTTCTCTCAGATTTTAGGAGACCTTCTATATAATAAAGGTGAAGAAATAGAAGCTCATGTTTCCATATAACTATGGATAATCAACTACCTGTTGCTTTTTTACAGGCCTTAACAATTAATATGCACACATTTATCTACTTTTCAAAGGCACACAGTTCTGCCATTGGCTGGTTCTAACTAATAAACTTTCTACTTTTATAAATGTTTTAACTGGAAATATGTGTAGTGAGATATACACAGATATCACTGAATGTCAACAGAAGCTCTGGAGAGGGAATGTGCAAAATGTATCTTTAGCTCTCTTTTAAAGTATTCACTCAATAGTTGAGAAGAATTTTAATTTTTACTCCCATTGTATTATTTCTTTCTCTGATTGTGACCTCCAATAAACAAAAAAAGGAATCTCATTATTCAAAATCTTCCTTTGAAGATGATGTCCATGTAATCTGGCAAAAGATAGCTATAGCTGCTTTTACTGGCCATGGCATCCATTGTGACCACAGCTCAGCAAGTT